>JAYMSP010007236.1:0-10266 GCA_036897095.1 Plantago elongata
CCCCCCCCGCTCATTTCTCTAAGTCCACTATTTTTCAAAGCATTGCACACTCTGAGATTTGGATCCAATGACTTCTGCTGGTTGTTTTGTGGAGAATTTGGTATTGGTGTGGTATAACCTTATCTTATCTTGATCATGTATACTGTATTATGGCTTCCCTCTAATTACTATGGTCTAGACTTGGCTCTTGATAATGTTAAGCATTATAGGCTTGTCTCTTGTATCTCTGTCAAACTCTTTGTAATTCTATAGTGGTTTTTGTTAGGATAGAAATCGATATTGCTTGGTTGTCATTGATGGGCACATTGTGTTTCAAGGTCTCATTTTGTGGGTGGATCATACTAGTCTTAGAAGCACTTTTGGAGTAGTCATGGTGCAATCCTTTGATCCAGTGTATCATGCTAAGGGGCTATGTTCCTTTCGTCTTTTTGTCTACTCTAGCCCGAGTTCCCTTGATGTTCGCATGAAGTTGTTATCTGCAGTAATCTATTTTATTTTGGTAGAAGTTAGGCGCTCTTTTGGCAACATTGGCACGGCTTACGGCACGACTTACGGCACTTCAGGTGGATCTCTCAAGAAACCTGTCAATGTTGTGGGACATTTTGTACATGATAGATATGTTGTATCTAGGTTACTTTGTTGGGCTAGTATATGTGATGTAACTATTTTGCGACTCTTGATGTACTCGGGTTCATTTAAACCACCCTAATTATTATTTATAAAATCCGAGAGCCTTGGCTCTTTTTATTTAAAAAAATAAATAAAAGTATCTACCCTCGGCATGCTTTTGTATCTCGGAAGAAAGAAAAGTTGGAAATGGTCGGCTCAGTTTAACCAAGCCCACCCCCACCAACTAAAGTATCTACACAGAGCCACAAAAACATCACAAGGATGGCCTCGGATTGTTAATTACGATATAGATCGGCTAGGCCAAAGACCTGATGCTGGCGCCGACGTCATACACTTAATATGAAATGACAAAGAAGATTTTGAGCCTTACTGTTGGGCGAAACCGGCTAGAAGCCAGCTTCTCCTTATAAAGAATTTGTCGGACAAGACTCAATCGTTACGAATTGAATCCCATCCGAATATAGGGGGAGCTTACCTGGAACGAATCTCCCAAGAACCCCCACCCATTAGGATGCACCGCCCACATGCGGAAGCATCATAATCTAAGTCGATGAAGGATCAACTCCGAAGAACGACCCAACCACTCAGAATTATGATGCCACTGCATGAGGTCAGGGAACCCAAGGGGGAATCCTCGGACAAGTTTGAACGAACAATTGAGAATCAATCCAACTGAGAATCATCCGTTGGGGAACTCTCTCGGATGGATAAATCAGTCGATCAGATATATGACACCAGCGGGTGAAGTCGGAAAATCCAAGAGCCAAATCTCGGACGAGGCAACACCAGAAGGGAGACTGAGGATCAAAGGAACAACTACTTAAAGGAGCTCTCATCGCCGCTTCCATATCTCTGGAAGCATAGCCAAAGGAATTTAGAATGAGATCAAACATCTACATCGAGCAGGGTATTTACAGAATAAACGGAACAATAAAGATGCACCACGTGGGGGACGGTATGTCTCACCGAAATTGGGCCTGGACCAGCCCAAACACCGAACGGTCCATAGCCCATGAGAATTTTTTCAGAGAATCTAACCACCAGTTATCCAAGCAAGAATTTTTTATTATCTTCTACATAAATACTCGAAAACTGGGGAGACTTATATATATTATTTGTATACACTCTGTATGACGTTTCAAAATGTTTTACTCATGGATGAGTTGAAATACTGGAACACTCATGTACCTCAAGAGTTAAACCTCGAATCAGACAGCCCGAGCAGGAAGGCTCTCCATGCCAGCTGAAACTCATGAGGCACACAGTGCCCTGGTTATGCAACAAAAATAACCTCGGCACAAGAACAACAATCTTCAGACTGAGAAACCTGGAAAAGATTTCAATACTTATGAGATGCATATTCGTCCGTGACCTTAGTGGTGGTCTAAACTTTGTTACTTAGGCTCGCTATTGAGATGCTACTCGGATAGCTAGTCTCTAATAAACAAACGCCAAGTAACAGAAGCAAAGAAACCAAAAATTACAAGGAAACCTGGGCGGGGGTCGGATTGGTCCACTAAGCTCTGTGAGAAGAAGAAAACTGGAAACGGAAAACTAAAAATCAAAAGCTTTCACCGACAGTTAAGATTTCTCACAGAGCTCTCAGCGGTCCAATATGACCAACCACGAGATAAGAAAATATTGGAGTTGTCCGCCTAGGACATCCAGTATTTGACGACCGGAGGAAAACTCACTCACAAGGAGGAAGAGTTTTCTTCGGGTCATATACTACCAGATGACCGAGCCAAGAATAAATGTTGCTTACATCCTAAGAAGCCAACTTCTAAGCTCCCCTCACTAACCATTAAGGGGCAATTCATTTTGGAAGAAGGGGAGAGCCGAAGAGAATCCTCGGAAGGGATGGTGAAAATGACACTTCTTGCTTGCCTATTTATAGAAACATGAGATAGGCGGGATGTTACCACTTGTCAAACGATCAAATTAATAGCAAGGCCCGCCTGAATGTCCAGTCGGTTCCACTTCATTGGGTCTGAAGTGACACAGTTTAACTTATTAGACTACAACATCAAACTCCAAGAATTCCTTGACTATCTTCTACTAAAATACTTGAAAACTAGGAGGACTTATGATATGTACAAATGAGTCCATCCTCTCTAATCCGTATCTTAGAATGGACCGAGACAAAGCGGGACGAACAAGACCGTGATAAGTCATAACGAGCTCATAATAGAGAGAGTCGACCAGTACTTAGGGTTTCCTTGGAGCCGACCTAGTATCACGACATCTCGAGTGATTAAGCCATGTCTTTCTTAGTCAGACTGACCCTACCCAGAGAGGTCCGACCCTCTCAACTCACTAATATGTAAATGTGTCTTATCCAGAAAGAATCATAAAGCCGACTACATGAGTATCTTAGCCGACCTCTAATGCTCCTGGAGCTCCTCGTGTTCGTGGTGTGCCACCTATCTCCGACAACACGTGTCAGGACGGGGTTTACCGACCAGCCAGTGACGGCGGTCATAGGGTGGTCTCACAATTAAGTAAGTCAACCATCATTAATATACCACTTTCTACTATACTCGGCTCCATATTGTCCAAGCTACACGCTAATTCATGTTCAACCAATTTGTCTTAGGAACACTGGTCTTAAAGGGTTTAACCCACTACTTTCCCCTGCATGTCATATTTTCAAGGAGCTCTGGTCATTATCATTAGCTTAGGGTAATCCTTCTTCGTCTAATACACTTAGCCACTTTTATCCCACATCACAACTCATTTCACTTGTACCTCTTTAGTTCATTTGGAAAGCTCATAATGTGAAACTATTTGTCAATCAATAACCAATTAATATGTAAAAATTCATACATGAACACTACCAAGTTTCCATAGATAGCTTAATTGTAAATTTAGAATACTGCCAAATCCGCATGCACGTACAAAGATCAAAGTCCCTTGCAAAGGGAAACCCCCCCCCCCCCCCATACTTATATGCTTAACATAGAAGGATGGACGTTTAATGACTTGGGCTAGGTAGGAATCGGTTGTATAAAAGAAATATGTGGGCAGAATTTGTGAGAGTATTAGTTAGATATTTTATGAAAAATGGACAATAATTCACCGGATTAATAGCAATCAAAGCATGACAATTTCTAGATCTCTAACTTAACTTTCCAAAGTTTATAGTATAATCTGATTCTCATTATGCTTTACATTGTCTTGACATGCCACGTTGCCAATCTAGTTATGTAAATTATAACCCATTATGTATCGTAAACTCGGCCGTAGACATAATCGGCTTAAAAATCTGGGATCTATGTCTGAATTGACTAATTGATGTAATTGTTTGACACTTAACAGTAACATCTTAACCGCTCACTAAACTTCGAAGTTGTAGTTGGACTTGAAGGTGAGGTGCTCATAGAGAAAACCCCACGTAGCCATACCAAAGACCATATGTATATGATGCAGGTACCTTTCACCATCCTACCCTTATTCCAGGGGTCATGTTAGCAATAATGCATAAGACCATCCGCTGTGGTGGCTGCAATAAGTGGTCGTGACGAGCGGTTGCAGAAACAGATAAAATAATGGCTATATTTTCAAAACGGATTAAAAACGGTCATATTTTGATGAAATAGATAAAATAACATTTATATTTCCGAAACAAATAAATTGAGCATCTATAATAAGATACCCTTCTCTACTATATCCACCACAACTTCTCCATCTTCTTCTTCCAACAAACCTTCATCTTATCCTCTCAACCTCTCAACCATGAAAGATGATGTTTCCATTATGACAAGGCGGTGGACGAAAAATGAAGACTATGCTCTTCGATAGATTTGGGATCAAGTTTCTTGACGTCTGGATTGGCCAATGTTCACCACATTTAGGCGTTTCCTTTACGTGAAGGAGATATGGGATGACGGTGTACTAGCTGATGGAAGTGCTCTTGTTGGTATTACGCTAAGAACCGAAGTAGAGCTTCACAGATGAGCTAGGCGTCTTGACATTCACCGCAATATGTAGAAGGTCGGATTGTTGTTGTTGTTGTTATTGTTGTTGTTGTTGTTGTTGTTGTCGTCGTCGTTATTCTTGCTTTGTTGTTATCAAAGTTCTTGTTCTCGTTGTTGTTGTTGTTCTTATTATTTGTCATTGTTGATTCTATTTCTGTTGGTACTCCTAATAAAAAATGAGATGTATTGGCACAAAAATAATTTTTTTATTTAGTACGAACGGAATATGATGAAACATTACATAATATAAATACAAACAGATTGAACTGAAAGTAGGAAATGTAACAACTAGAACAATGAAAACATAACTTAAGTGGCCCTCCTTCAGATGTGCTCGATCAAATCCTTCTGCAATGATTGGTGAGTGAGTGCGTTGTGCATATCACGCCTAGTCTGCATGTATCCTTCAATTGAGTTGATCATTGAAGAGCGTCTTGTGAATCGAATACCGGTGAACAAGTCTTCTTCCACTGAGTTGATGTTATCTTTGTTGAATTCTTTGACATACTTCTCGTATGTTTTGGCCCGGAGATAAGTATGCCTTTTATTTTTCAACGATCATGTTATATAGGCATATACATGTATTCATAACCTTAGAAAGAAGAGGGATTGTTTTGGCCAACGTTGGATTGCGGATGATGGCGGAGCGTGCTTGTAGAAAACCAAAAGCTCGCTCAACATCTTTTCGGATGGCCTCTTACCTCTGTGCAAACTTGGTCTCTTTGTGAGTAACTGGATTTTTGTTGGACTTGATAAATGTTGTCCAGGCAAGATAAATCCCATCAGTTAGGTAGTACGCCATGTTGTAGTGATGACCGTTCACTTCAAAGTTTACCGGAGGAGATACACTGTTGAGAAGATCATCAAACACCGAACGGGAAACAATAGTGATATCATTCAATTTACTTGAAAGTTCGAAGAAAGAGTGTGAAATCCAAGTGTCGTGTGAAGCAACAGCTTCTAGAACAAGCGTCGGCTTACCACTTTTGCCTTGGTATTGACCTTTCCATGCCATCAGGCAGTTCTTCCATTCCCAATGCATACATTCGATCGAGCCAATCATTCCCAGAAAGCCTCTTCCGGCATTGATTGGGAGAAGTTGATTGATGTCTTCTTCGTTGGCCCTTCGCATGTATGTTGGTGCAAAAACCGCAAGGACAGAATCACAAAACTTCGTCAACAGCATCCGCGGCTAAACCATATGTGAGCATCCTCATCCCCGCAATACACTTTTGCAAATTTAAGAGCGCTTGGTGATCGGTAGCATCTGGGCCAACCCTGAAGTATCCTGGATCATAGTCGGAGACCGCCTCAACGATCCTCATAAAAAGTGGCTTCGTCATTCTAAACCTCCGGCGAAATTGATACTCGGCATTGACAGCGAAGTAATCTTCCATAATTTGATCATGATGTTTCTTGCATTTTTGGTTGATGTACATGCGAGTGTGTTTCTCCTTCGGTTGTGATGTAGAAGACTCGGCAATGTACTGCGGCAACATCGTCTCGAATAATCTCCTTGCCATCACTGAACTATAGGATATGGGTTCGAATGTTGATCTTCCAGATTCCTGCTCCGGGTCGGACATGAACACCTTTTCCTCAGAGTGATGTGATGAAGAAGACATTTTGGCAAAGTGATATTTGGTAAGTTATTAAGAGTATTTTGAGTTTAAAAGAGAGAAAGAAGAGTGAAACTTGAGGTGTGGAGAAATATATGAAGTTTGGTGTCTATTTATAGATCTCGAAAAAATATGACCGTTGGTATACATATTTTTTTCTTTCATTAAACGAATTTTTTTTATATAAAAAATAAAAAAACGTGTCCGGTCAAATCAGAACCGGACACCCAGCCTCCAAACGTTCACTCGATCGGTTGCAAAGTAACCGATCGAGTTGTGGAGCAGCTTCACTGTTGTGGCCCAGCCCTCAAACGTTCACTCGATACTTCGTAACTGATCGAGTTGCAGAGCAGCTTCACAGTGAACTGGATCGATCGCAACAAAGTCGCGACTGATTCTCAATCGCCCACCCTGGACGGTCTGAGGACTCTGCATGAGTAACAAACAAACGAAAAAACCTCATTCACCACGTGAGAGGCTATGGCTGTTCCGACATAGACAACAATGGCCATGGTTGGATCACGTTGCTTTGCACCAACCACCAATAAAATACGCGAATAACTCCACCTGAATTCCCATTCCCCATAACCACCATACGGAAACAATAATACTAGAAACACTATGGATCCAACAAATACTATCATCACATATTCACATTCCACCAAGTATATCACTTTTTCTCATTTTCTTTTATAAAACAAACTTCATTGCTAAGTTATGTTAACCAGAATATCTGCAGGCGGTTTGTTATAACACAAAAAAGTACCACTTCCGTTTTACTAAAATTGAAATATTTTCATTTTCAAAATGTTCGAAATAATTTTTTATTTCTAAAAGTAACTTTCATAATACAATTTATTTTTAACCACATATTATTAGGCCCAACATGTACTTTTTTATCTCAAATTCAATATTAACCGTGCTATATACTCCCCCTGTCCCGTTAATGATGAAACAATTTGTTTTTTTTTGCACTTCTAACAAAATATATGGCATATGGTTAAGAGTGAGTTTGAAATTGAAAAGTACATGTGGGGTCAATAATATGTTGTTAAAAATGAGATGTATTGTGGAGGTTATTTTTATAAATTAAAAATTATTTCACTTTAGTGGACGATAAAAATGAAAAAATGTTAAAATTTTAACGGGGCGGGGGAAATTAGTACTTAAGAAAAGAATACATGAAATCAGTCGAGAGGAATAAAAAGATGTAAATAGTTTTTTCTTATTATATATCACATAAAATTACGGAATACCACATAATAAATCAAGTCGTTGTAAAAATATAATGATAGTGCCGTAGGCTAAAATTCTAGTAAATATGAAAAGTAGAATTAGAAACACGCGATTGTTTAATTTTACAAAAAGTTCTTAGAATAGACGAGAAAAACATAATCTAATTAAAAGATACTAGGTAAATTTCATATAGTACATGTTAATTATGTATACAAATGAAAAGGGATCTAAAAAGAATTTAAAAGTATGAATATTACGAAGAAGGGCTCTTCCCCAGTCAGTCACCATTCGCCCTGGTTAACATTAAGCAAATAATTATATACCGTTGAATCGTTGATCTAACGCTCTATACTGAATTACCAAATTGGTGAATGAAGATCGCCCATTAACCTTTTGGTAAAAAGGCAACCGTCCATGTGCCTTTTGACTAAAAGGCAATCACATATTCGTCAATTGAATATTTAGATATAAAAAATAAAATTATGAAGTAAAATATCAATTTTTTCCTCAAAAATAAAAATAAAACTTAAAAGTTATAATTTATTTATTTTGAATTATTATAATTATTATTTATTTTATTTATTTATTATTAGAATAAATATAAATATTATTTATTTGTTATAAATTTAATTGAAAAAATGTCACACATAGTTAGGAATCGATCCCTTGCCAATACGCTTATCATTTAGTAACTTAACAACTAGACAATTTAAAATTGTCAGTGTTAAATTATTATTATATTTGTTCAATATTTGTAAGATTACAATTATGCCAATTATTATCACACCCAGTTCAAAAATAACCTGCACTTTTATCATACCTTTTTTATTATTTTTCTTTATTAATCTTCACATTATATTTATCGGCTTCATTCGAACAAAAGTGATAAGAAAGTAGTTTCGATCTACCTTCATTAAAATTTGTTGACATTTTTACAAGGGTGAATTTCATTTAGCACTACATATTGGTCCATGTTAGTTTAACAATAACATATAGGTCCTTTTGTCCATTTTTGCATTGACTAAAGAGCATCATCAAGGCCTTTATTTTGTCAATTTAAAAATATATCCCATTTTTTGTCCTAATTCAACTTATATCATTGATCTTCTAATATTTTTTTGTTGAGTACCTTCTTTATTTTTTAATACCATATGTTTAAAAATTCTTTGTGTTTTTTATAATTTTGATCACATAATTATACTTTTCATAATAAAATTTTAATTTTCTAAAGTAGGTTTTCTACTTGATTGCAAAATTATTAAAAAAAAATATCGGAGTGTGAATGGTTTCCCCCACTACTTATTCTATTATCTTATCTTCGTAGCATTCATTATTTTCAATGATAGATCAAGTTCTCAATCCGGAGTTTGAATGGTATCCCCCACTACTTGTTCTATTATCTTAAGTTCGTAGCATACATTGTTTTCAATGATCGATCAAGTTCTCAATCTCGCAAATGTCCTCTTCAAAATATGTATAACTCAAACAACTAAGTATACTCCAAGAGAATTTTGCAGTGTCATAAGATTTTTTTTCTAAACGGCCATATTGGTACATTTTACGTTAAGATTACGTGACAATAAATTTTCAAGACTATCATAATCAATCAGGTAGATACGTAACATCTCATTAGAATATATTCCCATTTTGATATACTTGAAATTTATTGGTCAATCATACATATACGTAAAACCTCTTAACTTAATAATTTATTAATTTATCGATTATTTAATATATTGAAAAAATAATATATAGTGGTCCTTTTATATATATATATATATATGTATATATATATATATATGTATATATATATATATATATATCCCAAATATGTTTCAAGATCCACTACAAGAAAAATAAGTATTTGGGAGAGACAAATTACTATCTAATAACTTAATTATGTTCTAAAAGACTATTTGAGAGCAATTGTTGCTCTTTAATTTTTATTGAAGAAAAGTGAGACTCAAAAACTCTTTAGAGGGGGATAATAATTTTCTCTCTAATACTTATTTAGGAGAGATTAATCGTCTCATATGTAAAATATATGTAACGAACTAGCAATCTCTAATATAACTTATTTGGGAGGGAATTTTTTCATCTCACGTGTCCAAATATTTGTAACGGATTGTTCGTTCTCTAATAGCTAATGTTGAGATGGTCTAATCTATATTTGAGAGAGATTATCCTCTCTGATAATTAAATTATTTATTAAAAAAATCTAAAAATCCAAATCAGATTTGGATTTCCAGTGCATTTCTTATGAATCATGATAGTAGTCCGGTTCGTAAATCCAGTTCTTTTCCTAATGCTCAAAATACACCTCTTTGCAGATTCAAGATGCATTGAGGAATATTGCTACATCGTTGCGTTGTATCTAATCGATTGGAAGAAACATGATACCAGATTGAATTATTTTCGAACAAACAAGTCTCGTTGATTGAGATCTGCAAATGAAGAAATGATATATTGTCATATGAATATGCACATATACTTATCAGTAATCAAATTAAAAGGGAGAAAAATATTACAGTCACAAATCTCAAAGGAAAATATGAAGAGTACTTTATCAAATATTTATGTAGTAGTGTTGATGTATTATTATAACGGTCATTCATGTAAGAAAACGTACGATGTAACACGATATGTACGTAGCAGAATTTCAAAATTTTGATCTTACTGACAACGATTATTCAACGTGACTATGTATGTAAAGAAACTTAAATTTGCACCTACTTGTCTACTTCCAGCAATAGCAAATTAAGCTCCGGATTATCAGCAATAATAGAAACTTTGGCAGCTTCCAA
>JAYMSP010007237.1:0-10265 GCA_036897095.1 Plantago elongata
CGTCTATGAATGTTGGTGATGCTACATAGATTTAAAAGCACATGTTTATGATCTCTACTGTTTTTAATATGATTTCTGCATTTTTCATTCATAATAAGTTGTTACTAAACAAGTTACAGTTTTAATTAAATGATCTCTACAAATATTTTATGTTCTCTTATATATATATATATATGTATATATATATATATATGTGTATATATATATGTATGTATGTATGTATGTATGTATGTATGTATGTATGTATGTATGTATGTATGTATGTGAGAAGATAATAGTTATGTGTGTGTGCGCGCGAGATGCGCTTCAAGATTCTAAGATTGTTTAGTAAAAAATAAATCTATAGTTGTTTGTTTTGTTGAACTTCAAATCTATATTGTGTTCAACGTAAATCTTCGCATTGCACTTAAGAGTTGGGGAGTTGCCTACTCATATGCAACAAAAAGTTGTTGCGCTTGCAGTGCTTCTTTTTGAGTGACCGGTTCCAAAGCTATTGAATCATCCCCAACTTCGTCATTGACCTGATTTTTAATGGTATATGCCACAATTTCTTCAATGATTTGAACCTCGTAACATTCAATATTTGCACCAGGATAATCTAGCAAATGAATCACATCCATTTTATGTCGTAATGCATACCCGTAATTAAGTTCTCAAGCCCATGAATGTGTTCTTCAGGATTTAAATCATTGAAATCACTTGAGTCGGTTGGATTCGCCGAGCGAATTTTGCAGTGTCGAAAGCAATTTAAAAGTCATACGTAAAACATCTTTAAATTAATAAATTATTAATTTATCGATACAATAATATATCGTTAAATTAATAAAATATTCTGATCATAACATTATTAATTTATAGAGGTTTTACTGTACTACTTCCTCTGTCCCGTCCTAAGCTTCCCACTTTGCCATTTTTGTTGTCCCGATTAAAGTTTTCCATTTCCATTTGCATCCATTTTATCCCAACTTTAACATTAGAATATTCATACAATAGCTCAAAATTACATCTCATGCCACTTAGTTATAAACAAAAGTACTATTGTCTTATTATTTTATGAAAAAGTACTCTTGTCTTATTTTTTGAACCCAAAAAGTGTTTGGGAAGTTTAGGACAGAACGGAAGAAGTATGATATAACATATTACTTCTGTATGTTAATTGCAGTAATAGTTGTTGTTGACAACTCAAACAATGACAACGGTGACTAATCGTGATGATTTTAATGTTGGAGGCAGCTTAATAAATATATATGCAAACAACTTGGAGGACCTGCACTAATTATATAGAAAACATGTTGTCAAATTTGGATTCACATTCAAAAGGTGCACAAACTTGATGAAAATGAGAAAGTTTATCCGAGTACCTTATGTGTTGCCATGTTTGAAAACCATAAGCAAAATCGAAAACATATGTACTAACACCTTCCCCAACTGTAGCTAGAAGAAGGTGAAGTCACCAGAAACAAAAGAAATTGACATGTGGGTGTCTATGTTCTCTGTTATAATGACTATGTTTTATGTTATAATGACAATGTTCTTTGTTATAATGACTATGATTTCATTTATAATGACTATAATTTCAGTTATAATAGATATGTTCTCTGTTATGATTGAAAACATAGCACATATTTATGTTATGATTGACTATAATTTCAGTTATAATGACTATGTTCTATTTTATAATGATTATATTCTCTGTTATAATGACTATGATTTCATTTATAATGGTTGTCACGTTATGATTGAAAACATAGCACAAATTTCTGTTATGATTGACTATAATTTCAGTTATAATGACTATGTTCTATGTTATAATGATTATGTTCTCTGTTATAAATGACTATGATTGCATTTATAATGGTTGTCACGTTATGATTGAAAACATAACACATATTTCAGAGAATATAAGAAATATAGTTGAGAACATAGACATATACGAAAGAATTTAAAAACGTTGTATACCTTTTTTTCCAGATCTGAGTAGATGATTGAGGTCGAATTTTGAATCAAAACATTGTTCAAATCGTATGGAAGCATGATTAAGCCTTAGGTAACAATAAAAATCACAAAAAGAAGAATTCGAACAGAACCCTAAAACCCAAAAACTAAAATAAAAACGAAATCACACAATGATAATCATAAAAACACACTTACAATTAAGTTTCTAACAGATTTGAGCAGGAGAACAACAAAGAGCTGGTACATAAGAGAAACTGAGAGAGAATAGTAACATGCGATGAAATTAAATGAAACGGAAGAAATAAAAGAGCCTATAGTCCCGTAATTAGATAAATTAACTAAGTACTATTTCTCTCAATACTATGTGATTACGACAAGCTAGTTATGACAAAATTAAATAATTAACGTCATTATAGAGGTTGATTAAGATTGGTGTTGGACTACATTTTCTTTTCATACGTTCAATTTGACATAAATTGAAATTAATTACAATTTGGAGTTTTTTTTTTTTGGTTATTAAAACAAAGTGTTACTATAATTAATTGATTGACCATTTAATAATATTTGAATATAAATATGTGATGTTGAAATAAGTTTTACAAAACCGAAATTTTTAAAGGAGAAAACACATTAACAAAAAGGAAAAAAAACCGAAATACATAATTGGTTAGTTTTCCATAACTCAAACTTCCACTATGTACCCCAAGTCTAGGAGATGAAAATCCAACAAGACGTTCGGAGGACTGAAAAATCTTGAACAAGTGGGAGCAAGAACATAACAATCGTTGTTTCCAGAAAATTGCGACATCCATAACATGACGAAATCAATTGCAGAGATAGTAGACGTCATCACACAAGTTCAAGCAATTACACTCAGTATATATTACAAGTCGACTTGACCTTTGAACAAAAATGGGTCGTCGTTATCGATCTAGTCTTGAACAAGATTCCATCGTTCTCCGCGAACAATTCAAACATCTAGACGAACATTAGACCCATGAACTGCATGCAACAACTGATTTTTGGTCGTGATATGTATTACAAGTTGAGTTGAATCGATTTGGATTCTATTGAAGTGTAGTATTATTGTCTACACAAGTAGATTACTAGATCAAGTTTCAGAATTAAGAACTTGATTTTGATACCATTCCAGTAGACAACATTACTCAACACTCAAAGTTGAAAACAATACACTAAAGCATAATTCAGAAATATGCCATTTCATTCAAAACAAAGAAAGTGCTCATACAACTGTAGTAATAGTAGTAGCCGCAGCAGCTAGAAACCAATACTAGTGACATGCTCTACCAAATACTTCAGATGAACCACTGTAACAAATGAAATTCACATTTTGTGTTAGTGATTTGATTTGTTTTATGACTTAAAAGTTAACATTTGATACGTAGGTTTGGCCAGGCTTGAAGTTGGCGGGTATGATATTGTTTGCCACAACTTGTTTCCGGCTTGGAGAAGTAAGTCTAATGGAAAATGGTGGCTTTAATCCTCCCGGAGCATTCACCTTAAACACAGCACCGAATGAAATTTGCATTGGTCGCCATACACCAGTTGCATCTTTCAACTCCACATTAGATAACCCATTTCCATTTTCATACATGACTGCTGTGGCAAAATAGTACGGTGTTGTCCCAGGATCCACGCGGAAAGACACTGGTACTCCAAATTTGCAGTCCACTCTGAAAATCATTATCGATTTTTAAACATACTTTCATGCACGAAAAAATAAAATAATGTTAATAAGACCAAAACCTATACCTCTGATACTCTACTTGTTGGAGTCCAACGCTCCTAAGTTTTTCGGCTTGGCCAGGAGAAGCCATGGCGCCAAAAGTAGTACCACTTAAATCAAATGCAAGGCCTCGCGAATCACACTCAGGACACAAATCTGTTACGACAAATTTTACTGGTTTTTCCGAGCAAAACTTACCAGTGCATTTCACCTATATACATACATACATCATCAACAACTAAATTCAGGGAATGATAACAAAGAATATACTTAATTCCCTATCAAACTTATTTTTCAATGTTTCTTCTAAAAAAAATCAATTACCTGATAACAAACACCACAACTCTTGCCCGACTTGAAAACCGATGGAGGAGCAGCTGCGACATATGAATTGAATGGTTTCACTCCAACCGCTTGTTGGTAGCCACATGCACCCCCTGATTGTTATACATTGGAGAAAAAGAAATTAAAGAAAATCTTTAGTAGTATCGTGAATAAAATAAAACAACTCTAAGTTAATTCAATAGGATCAAAACGTACAATTAATTAGATGCACCAACATGTTGAGTAAAATTGAATATTAATTCTTTGATAACCTAGTTATACTGATCCCAATTTTTTAAAATGTCTTAATTTACGTAGTAATGATGTGCATGAAATACGAGTACAATCCAAAATATTTAAGACTTTATTATTCTGTACAAAATAAACATGTTTTTGAAATATTACATAATGTTTCCACACCACTTCAATAAAAAAATGTAGAATTGATTTGTACTTCACAAAAGAACTTCAAAACTTGAATTTCAAATTCTCTTATTATGATTATTTCGTAGTATATCTTACCATCACTTCCAAAACCTGTTGGACTTCCATACCAACTCACTCGGCTATTAGTAATTGCAACACTGGCATTGAAGGCCTTATGATGGAGCCCAAAACAAACATTTGAAAGAAGAGTGAATAATGCAAAGTAAATAAAATGAGCCATGGATAAAAGATTCTTGAAAAATTATTCGATAAATAATAATAATAACTTAATTGATATAATCAATTAGTGTAGCAAAGATATTATATGAAGAATAAGGAGAGAACTCTATTTATAGATGTGGCATAATGCATCATTTACCATATTATACGTTGAACTAGTGGAATATATTTTGCAATGAATTGAATGGTTTACTAAAACTTAATAAGTTTTTCAAAAATGAAATTGTTGAATACATTTTCATATTTGGGGACAGAAACATAAATGGTTAGCGAAAGTGGAGGACTAATATGCATAAACTAAGTTATTAACCTATTCATAATGCTTAATATTAGTAAAAGAACTATAAATTAGTTAAATTATTTATTAAATGTAGAGATATTATTAATATAAGTTGACCAATTAGTCCATTTATAATTAATTTAATCAATTAATATGTAACCAACAACCATACATTTTCTTTAAATTGCAGAATTGATTTTTACTTACTAATTTATTTAGCAGGTTGTTCAATTTCAATAAAAATGTTAATATAGTATTTGCTTCATCACGGTCTTATATTCATGTCGTATTTAGCAAAATTGGTTGATAAGTGCGATGTGCATAATTTTTTAAATAAATTGGATTTAATTCACATACGTACTCACACGTTAGAGGAGACATTGTATCTTGCAAGGTTAAATGACACATTTTTTTTATACCGGAGACGTTTTTACTGATTTGTGTGTGATATTGGAGTACATATTAAGTTGTAAAGTAACGGGAACTTGAGTGGTCATGCTAACAAAATAAAATATTATCTATATTAATTTGTTGGCTAACTAAGTTGGATTTGGCATATGTAAATAAGTATTTGAGTGTAAATGTATACTTTTATTACTTTTGTGTCATGTGCCTCAATCTTTTAGTAGTTTAAGCCTCTAAGGAGTCCTATAATACGGTTACATTCACAGAAGTATGATGTTTTTTACGGAACAACATGATGCAAAATGCTTTGGTGTAAAAATGGAACACATGAATGAGATGCCTAGTGTTAGACTTTGTTAGTAGGTGCATTCCACAGCAAAACTAAAACATCCCTAGACGCTCGAGTTCTAGTTGCTTAACCGGCGACCACAACGTTTAGACCTAAATTGACCAAGTTGGTATGTTCGGTCTTGTTCTTAGTTTTCTTTCTTTTTATCTTTATATTTCGGGATCAATATTTTGAATTCTGGAAACACATTTTTATGGTTCATCGTGACATGTAATTGCAGGTTTGGTATGATATCTACGAAAATGTATCTGAGAAGAATGTGTGATCTGCCGTCTTAGAACCTAACCTACAATATGAACCATAGTAAGAAAATTTCCTATCTTATAACACATGACCGACGCCATCACCCAGAAGAACAAAAAGATGGACCATATATGTAAAAACTCTAGATATGTGTTAGGAATATCTGTTAGTATTTTTGATCAATCACCATATGACTTATCTTAGTACAAAAAGGAGACTAGTACTCTTAGTTCACTTGAACATCGTAAAAGAGAAAATCACTTAGTATGTTAGTCTAGTAAATCTTATATTAGGATTAATAGGTCTCTGGATGTAATTTTTTATATTTTAGAGAAGGTCATGAAGAAGGATCCTAGCAATGAATTTTAATCGAAGATTGAAAACTGGAGATTGCACAAGGTTTATGAAGACTAAAGGTTTAAGTCTCCTCTGATAAGTTATGGTCAGAAACCATATTGTATAGTGTATTATTTACACATAACAAGGGTTTGAACATGTGATATCATCAAGTACAGGAAGCATGCAAGCTTTCAGAAAGCCTCATGTGTATGTTGGGACTACAGGACAAGAAATACTACAATGCATTTATTGCATCGGCATAAATGTTGCTCAATGCGTAGTCCTCTCTGAAAAATGAGAAAGGGACTACTGAGTACTTATTTTGAGATATGAATGGATTGAATGTTGAGTATGTCTAACAGATACTATTCAAACGACTCTCAAATTTATCTATAAACATCACCACTTAGAAGCTGAGAAATATACACACGAACTACGCTCATATCTACTTTCAAGTAAGTATTCTCTCAAGCACCTTACTATCATTCTCCAAGCTTTTTGTTGCGACCAAAGCTCGAAGAATCATCTAGTAGTTCTAAGTGGCCTGAACCTTTAACAAGAGATCGCCTTCCCTCTTAATTTTACTCTCTTCTTCTTTCCGACTAGATTCAGTACATCGCTTTGTCACCTGTGTTGGGTTACAAATTTGCTTTCATCGGCTTATCCGCTCTCATCTCATTAGTTATGTCAGTCGTCAGATTCAATTGTACGAGTCAAAAGCTTCGTGGAGCTACAAGTTCCGGCCATAGTCATCGGAGAGACATAAATCCGGACAAGATGAGAGGTTCGTCGGCGTTGATGTTGCGGGCGGGCAGAGATGGTGGTCGGTGAAGACACCAAGAACAAACCCAGTTCGATTAATGATATTTGTTTCTAACTTTCTACGTTTCTAAATTGTTAGAGACAAAGGGTGAATTAGTGCAAATGTAAAAGTACCCAACTAACCTTAATATTGATCTAACGTACAGGATTAAGTACAACTCATTTAATCATGTCGTACTCAATCTAACTGCTGAAATTGAGTACAACTGCATGGATGAACATTCATCCAATACAAGTGGGGACGAACAGTAGACTTACCCTATTATTCGTGAAAGAGTTGAACTCTCAGACACCTTTATGAAGCTCATTCTCCAGAACGGGTACAAATTATTTGGGTCAATAAAAGAGCAATTACCATACATTGAACAAGTCTATTAAGCAGTCTTGTCTCTTCAAAGCTTTCTGAATATAACTGAAAACTTATAAAAGAAGCTTGCCTGACAAACATTATGACCAACACCATCAAGGCGTGGAGTACATGAAGCACTTGATTTGGGAAATCAAGGAATATATCCAAGGTTATTTTGAATACAAGAAGTACTTGGCTCGAGGAGCTAGGGGACAACTTAGTGGGGGCATTTGATTGGGAACCATTTGTTTGTACGGATCTTAGAATAAGATTATTGTAAGGAGAATTCAATTATCTGTTCTAGTGTATTCCAGGTCTCAGAAAGGCCGAAGTGGATTAGTTGAAGAATTACGCCACCTCCAGATATCACTATACTTGTTGTGTTATTTACTTACTTGTATTTATATTTCTAGCATAACATACACACACATTATTACTGTAAAGCACGAACTCATTTATATATTACAAAGTCTTGCGCTCTCTGAATTTAAGTATCAGAAACCCCCCAGTTTATGAGAAATAGTGTTTATCTACAAAAGTTTGAAAAGACTATTCACCCCCTTCCTAATAGTCTTTTACTTTGTCGTTATCTGGACCAACAAGTGGTATCAGGGCAGGAGGTTCCCAAGCCTTCTGCACTGAACCTCGATCCCCCATATAGTAAAGGTTGTTTATGCTTTCCAATGACATTTTAATTTGTGTGTTAAGTGTACATGTATGTCTCTGAGTGATGCTCTGGTTCTTAAGCCCGAGAATTACGAGAAATGGAAGAACAACATGATGCTGCATCTGGAAGCCATAAGTGATGAGATGATTTATGTCATCAAGGAAGGACCTATCAAAATCAGACAACTCAAGCAAGTCATTGGAGTGTCTGATGGTCGAAGAACCACTAATAAGGATGCTGAAGGTAGTGACACAAAAACTAGTGATAGTGGTCGTGTTGCTACTGTTCATGTTGAGTACAAAGACAAGCCTCGTGAACTCTGGACATCAGAAGATGCCAAGAAACACAGGTTGGATGGTCGAGCTCGTAACATCATCATTCAATCCACACTTGAGCATATTCAGTGCAAATTGTGGTGTGCTAAAACGAAGAAAGTTGTCTGGCAAATAATTGAAGAAATTTGTGCCGAAACTGCGAAAACCAAGGAAAATAAATTCGAAGTCTTGAAGTTGAAATTCCAAATAAAACTTCAAACATGGTCCCATTGAAACTCTGAAATAACTTGATTTCAGGTTTATTACTCTCATGAGTGATATGGCTACACTTGGAGAAAGTGAAAGATATTCGAATTCTCAGAAAGTGAACTCCAGTGTTGTCTTTACGAATTTCTGGCCATACCGCTCTCCAAAGAGCTTCCTGATTGACAGAAGCTCCGGTAACTCTCCAGATCTTGCTGATGAGAAAATCAGAGTCGAAATTGCTTCGTTAATATCATTTGGACAGTCCCTGAAATCAAAGATCAACAACATAATACACATTTTAAGAATTTACGGTCACTGACTAATGATAGTATAGATTACTACCAACATCCAATTGCATTCAAATAGCTAAACATTCACTACATACTTGTGTTTCCGAATGTAAGGAAGATTGATCACAACAAATTCACAATAATTGGCTAGAAGATCATAAAGTTCGACCATATTCTTATCCTTGATTATCTCCTCAACCTGACAACAAGCCTCACTCATTTAGCAATTACAACAAAAAAACATTCAAGAAACAGATAGTGCCATGGCGTGCTTTATCGTTTTGCACAGTACAACACATTAAAAGACCAGAACACGTCTTCGTCCTCAAAGTCAGGATCCACGTCCCAAACAGATAGTAGATTATTAACGGACAATACCATACCCTATCGATCGCAATGTGATCAAGGCCGTGTTTGAGAAGCTGAGCCACATCAGAGCACTTGCGATGCAAGACCTCTTGTTCTTGAGCAATTTGAGCCGGCACTGAACCTTTCTTATCAATCTCTTGCTGCACAAACAATAACAAACTGGTCTTGGCACTAGAAAATGGCATTAGAAACTGAGTAAGGAAGCATATTTGATGTGTGTGTGTGCGCGCACACACACACCTACCATTTGGAAGCTCTTCTCCATCCACATAGAAAATTAAAAGAGTTTCATGAGGTTGAGCAGTTACTAGTATACTAGTATCTTGTTCATGTACTATGAGTGGTTAAATGAAATATAGCTGAGAAAATATGTAGCTGTGTTGATACGATAATATGTCCAATTCGTTATTTGGATGTCTCACGATTGGATTCTAAGACATTACGGTATTACATGGCCAAGGTCTCAAGTGATCCGACCATAAGGACCCGAACCAAGGATTATCGGGGGTCGGGATTGGCCGAAATATGTAAGAATACCGTGACAGTACAGGATATCCTGACCAAAGTGTTATATCCGAAAGGAAGCAGATCCGAACGACCAACACATATGAAGCCTACAAATCCGAACCTAAAGAGAAACTAAGTGAAGCGGACCATAGCAAGTCAGTGTGAGAGGGCACAACCAGTTTCGGATATCCTGATCCGGAGCATTCTCCTCGGATGTCGCTCCGGACAGGAGGATGAACATGCCCTCACTAATCTAACCTTGAAGTCCAATTGGAAGAGGGGTTAGGACTATACTATGGTCCATGAACCTAATTAAGCCTTGTTGGCATAATCCTAGCCTTACACTTGACACAATCTGTAGCGCCCCAAGACCCGGGTTCAGACGTCAAGAGTTGTGACAAGCCAAGCATATTTATTTAAAACTCATAAAA
>JAYMSP010007238.1:0-10264 GCA_036897095.1 Plantago elongata
ATGAAGTATACAAATATATTTTTGTAATGCAAATTTCTAACGGAATGCTTTATTCCGTTAGAACTTTCTAACGGAATGCTTTATTCGTTAGAACTTTCTAACGGAATAAAGCATTCCGTTAGAAACATTACCGGCCAGTGGTTAAACCGTGTGGCCGGATTGCAAATTTCTAACGGAATCTGTGATTCCGTTAGAAATTTCTGACGGAATACGTGATTCCGTTAGAAATTTCTAACGGAATGCTTATTCTCTAACGGAATCATTTTCCGTTAGAAATTCCGTTAGCATTTTCTAACGGAACCGAAATTCCATTACTATTCTAACGGAAAATCATTCCGTTAGAAAATTTCGTTAGAAAAACGCTGTTTTCTTGTAGTGTAATGAGAGACTCTTTCCTATAGCTCCCTGTCTAACTGCCTTTCCTGTGATCAACCGCTTTACTCTTACCCATCCAATCCCCATTCGGTTTTTGCAAGTTTCCTTTTGCCATATCATTTTATCATCCTTGTTAAACCTCGCAACATTCGCAAGTAGCTTGTGCATTCCGATCCATAAACACTTTGCCCTCCTAATTAGATCGTCCTCCTCTCTTACTTTTTTGAATCGAACAAAAGTGAAGCTCTTTCCATCCCTCGTTATTTTCTTTGGAATCGTCACGTCGATTACTTCACCTACCCTTCTCTGCATAAATTCCTTCAACGATTCTTCCGTCCAATCCTCCGGGAAGTTTGTCACATACATATTGACAAAGCAACTATTCGGTTTTTCCAGTTTGATTCTCTCCTCTCTATTCCACACTTTCTGTTGTCGACCAGTGACCAACATCCATCCCTCATCTTCCCTTTCATATCTTCGTCCGATCTGCCGTCCTTGATTTCGATGTTCACTGATAAAACCTTTCGAATATTACCCCAACGTCTCTTTTCTCTCTCAAAATTTTTTTACACCAAGTCGTAATTAGTAATCAAGGATTCCCGCGTAGAGAGTCAAACGAAAAAACAACAAGCACAAAATTATGTTATAAAGCTAATTCATTAATATAACATGGCATATAAATAAGTATCATAGCAGAGTTCAACCGTCAAGTTTACAATAAAAGTCTAGCTAATCGTGACTAACAAAAAAAAACAAAAATGAAAATATAAAAGAAAAGACTAAAGTAAAATTAGTATTTGATGTCTTCGTATTGTGGTTGCTTCCTTCTCTTCGTCCGTTTGTTGCTTCCTTTTCTTCCTGCTTGATGTTCCCGACAGCTAGAGTTTGGGGTTTCACTTCCCCGAAGATAGGTCCTCTCTCGAAGATAGTTGTTTTAACTGTCAGTTTTGTCACGACCCTGACCTTTATAAACATGTTCAAATTATATATTTAAAAGTACTATCACATAAATTTTAATATGTTTTTCTGTGTTATTTATGTGGTCTTAATTGTGAAAAACTAAATTATATAATGTGAAATAATATATTTGCGATGTGTGAATTATATTATTTGATCGTAATTAAATTCTTATTGTTATCGTTATTTAATACAGTTTTGACCGACTTGTTACTAGTTTTTAAATTCTAACAGTTTTATATTCAAACGAGCTCCTATGAAAGAACGAACACCATAATATGAACTATATATATGAATATTTTTACCCAATAGTCACTAATGATCCTTATTTTTACACTTAGGCAACAATAGATATTTAACTTACTAATGAGTCACCTTACTTACCAATTAATCACCAAGGTGACCTTTATGTAGTCTAAGTTAAGTGCATTACATTTAGGTCACCCTTCTTATTTTCCTACCATGTTAGGTGTTGCAAATTAACAAAATTCGCCAAATTAAAAATTATAAAATGAAAAAAAATAATTTGTCAATTATAAAATAGACCAAAATTTGCCAATTCAAGTTTATAAATACAATAAATCAACAAAGCTTGCCTCAGATATAATTTGCCACCGACTTAGTTTGCCACAAATAAAGTTTACCACCGACATAGTGTGTCAGTGGCAAAGTTTGTCCGGGGCATGGTGTGCCAGTGGTAAAGTTTGGCACCGGCATAGTGTGCCTGTGGCAAAAGTTTGCTCCGGGCATGGTGTGCCACGGATAAAGTTTGCACAAACTTCTCATGTAGCTTAAGTTTTATTTTTAATTAGTTCAATTATTTTTTTAATATGATAAATCAACAAAATTTGTCCCAGACATAGTTTGCAAATGACAAAGATTGCCACCGGTACAGTGTGCACTAACAAAGTTTACGCTCAAACTTCTCATGTTGCTTAAGTTTTATTTTTTATTAGCTTAATTTATTTATTTATTATTTAATCCTATAAATCAACAAAGTTTGTCCCTAATATAATTTGTCACGGAAAAAGTTTGCCCCAGAAAAGTTTGCTCGAGACAATTTTTCTAATTAATCTTGTATATTGTCATGTACAGAATTCACAACTATTTTATATTACTTATAATTTATTTATATTTAATAATACCAGAAAATTAGCACGTGGCACTCGCATGCGAACTTTTTACTTATTATTTTATTTGTAAAAAATATAAATTAATAATTTATATTATTGTATAACTATTAATGACATTATAATAATTATTATTATTATAAAAAAAACACCACCAGATTAGCTAGCGGACTGATTTATATAATTCCTCTTTTACCCTCTCTCACTTGATTAATTGGACTTAACCACTACAAAAACCTCCAAGCAGTTTCGTTTCCAAAATTTAAATAATTCACGATTCACACGTCATTAAGCTAATACATCCCCACGTTTAGTTGCTTTCAGTCCCATCAAACACACAAAAAAAACTATTTGTTGTCTCATTTTCCATCCAAAATCCGAATTGTCGATACCACCTACCGATTACTTCCTATTTTACCTTCATTTAAAAGAAAAAATTCCATCATAACATATTGTATAGTTTAATCTTATTAGAAATAATACTATGACTATATATTTAATTAATACTACGATACAATTAATAGTTATACAATAAATAAAATTATTAATTTATAATGTCTACAACAAAACTAATAAATTGAAAGTTCGTACGCGAATATCGCGTGCCAACTTTCTAGTTAATTATAACGTAATACACGTGAAGAAGAAAAAACGATCGAAGGAGTACGATACTTGATGTGACGAAGAACCTAACTAGAGAATACGCTCTGATTTTTCTCCTTTATGTGGACGGTGACTACGGCGATTGTTACTGTCTCCGATGTTGAAAAGAGGGCGCGGCCGGCCCGCCCCGTAAATAGGTGGCGGCGCCTGGAACTTCGATTAGTCCGATTCAGGATCTTCACCGAGCTGAATCATATCTGCCGCACACGATGAAAATACCGAATTGGAGGTAGCGACGACTTTGGAGAACTCATCTTTTGTGGATCTTGTGGATAATTCATCAGAGAGATTGAACGATTTACCCCCTACTGATGAAATTGATGGATTTGAGAACCTTAGGATTGATTTGGAGAATCACAATCTTGGACCGATTAGGAGTATGGCTCTTTTACCGGACGTCGATCTAGTGGAGCATAACCCTAGGCTGAATCATGTTAATCAAAGCCCTAGCCAGGATAAAATTGTTGATCAGACCTTTGATTAGCCGGGTGGAGGTCCGGGAAGAAACCATAGGCATTCATCTGCAGATCTGCCCAATCGACATGCTGGTTTTGAACAACAGACTCGAACCCAACTGGAAAGAAATTCATGATCTCCTCGACTATGGACTGATGTTATCAGTGGTAATAGATTACCATCACGAGGTTTATCGATCAGCTACTCTGCCCCGTCGATTGTGAACGGTGAGATTGAGGTATCCATTGATGAATCGGATGTAATGTCGGAGATGCAATTTTGGGAGGCTAACCTTATCATGTAATTTCTTTGCATTGGGATCGTTTCTCACGTAAAAGTACAATCTAGTTTTGTCCAATATTTTATTAAATCAATGGTACAATTATTCATGTCAGACCATTAGAAAAACACCAAATGAACAATTGACAAACTAGAACAATAATTATTTTCGAATTCATTACAAATAACTTGATCATCAATTAAGGTGCAACATAATGAGAAATGTAGTTAAAGAAAAACTTAGCGAAATGTAGTCAAGCCATGAACCTGTGAAAGAGAGATTCAAATGCTTCCATCTCCTGTTTGGGCAAAGCTACCATGGCATTAACAGTGCCATTTGTCGCATTCGAAAACACCCAACAAATATCTTTTCTATGATTCACCACAGGACAACTATACACAGGCTGACCCCATGGATATGCCACCTCTTCAAACCCTAACCCAAGCCACGAGCTAATCACATAGTCCCCGTGGGGGATCCCTCTATGGACTTCTAACCAATCCAGAGCGGATCTTGCATAATCATCTGTCATTTCCGCACCTCTTTCTTTAATACTCTCGACAAGCTTTAAAACTGGGCCTTTCTCGAGTTCCTCGTACGTAGCTGACACTGTGATGGGTAACACAGCGTTACCAACATACGTGTTCTGCATTGGTGGATTTAGTCTTGGCCTTATATTAATCGCGATAATCAAGTTTGACAATCCATCTTTTTCATACTTAATTTCACGAGAGAGCACTCTACAACGCCATATTAGAGCTGCAACAACTCCAAATGTGCTTACCTTGGCATTTTTGCCATTATTAGGAGTAGATAACATTGCATTGTCCTTCATGTGCTTTATATCATTTGCATTGAATTTAAAGATTCTATGCTCCAATTTCTCTAAGATGCAATCAAAAACTGGAGGACTCGATCCTTTGCCTACGGGGAGATCAAGCTGAAGGAACTCCGTATGTGGGAATTTGATCACCGGAGGAACTCTGGATGCAAGGATTCGACGGTCCGTTGATGTGACCACTGCCATGGGCTTGTCCTCATCAAAAGCTTGGGACGCAACGTTTTCAAGAAATGTCTTGGCACCGAAGCCATCTAATAAGATGTGATTCATTGACATGCCAAAGGCGAAAGCACCACACTTGAACGATGTGACCTGCGGTAAAGATTTGATAATATGGTAGTTGAATAAATGATAGTTTGTCTCATGGTTGGTTGGTGAAACATAAAGGCCAATAAATTTGATATAGCCTATTACATTTTTAGTGCCATCTGAACTCCACTAATTAAATAACTACGACGAACCGCAATCAACATAATTTTGATTTCTTTTCACCAAAAGAAGGCAATCAATCAATCCTACTTAAAATATATATAAATTGCACTATAAATTGCATAGTGCTTAAATTATAAACAATACTACAATGTGGAAATGGAGCGGCGTTAATATTCACTCCCTCCATCCTCCAAAAACTATCACGTTTACCGTTAATACTATAAATTAAGTAAAGTAATATGAATTTTTCTATCATAATATAAAAATCGTACATAATTTAAATAAAATAGTAGTCGTACACTAAATTATTTATCAAATATACATTTTAATTACTTCTTTAGCATAATTACATTTATAAAATATATACAAATATTAAAACAATTTTAGTATTACAATTCTTTTATAATTGTATTTATTAAAAAATATATTAATTTAGCATTATACTCTTTAAATTTTATAATTGTATTTATTAAAGATAAACATTAATTTATCATTATACTCTTTTAAATTTTATTTAAGAAAAAAAGTATTAATATTTTAATAGCAACACCGCCCGACCTCCGGGCTCCGGCGACAATAACGAATACTGTCTATTAAAATTCATCCATGAAGAATGTGAGCAAGATAGAAGAAAAGATGGGATGATGATACGACATTGAAGCACCAGAACTTGATTTCTAAAATAAATGTACTTTTAGTCCAAACACTTCACTTTACCAACCAGGAAAAGACGGTCAATTGTTGAGCTTCTTGTTGGAGATTTGGAAGGGAAATCAATTCATGCAAATGTGCAGCAGCACGTTTGATGAATACGTGCGAAGAATGAGATTGTCGATCAAACTTGTGAAGGAAACATAAAACAAAAATACTGATGATGCTTCTTCAGAATTGGGAAAAAGATTCTTGAATTGGGAATTAGGGTTCTTCATTGGTTCGAAATTTTTAAGAAATGCTTGAGGTTATTTGAAGAATTAGAAACATGAACCAATTGAGATGGTGGGTTTGTTTACTCCCTTCTAAATTTGATACTAAACAAAATGTAATAGGTAAATTAATAAATTAACTAGTACGACTAATTTTGAGTTGTCGTACGTGATAAGAGCAAGCGTACATAAAATCAACGATCAAGATTATATTTTAACAGCAGTACGACTACTATATCATTTTAATAAGTAGTACGACTACTATCTTACCGTAGAAACCCCCAATGATATTTTAACATTACATATTACATATTACATGTAACGCCTTAGAATTTCAAGTCAGGTTCATAGAGCTTAAAGGGGTTGAGAACGTACTCATACCAACAAGGTGCACCTTTCTTGCTACAATTTTGGATTCGGGCTCAATTTTGCACGATGTTATGTATTTTGCTACAATGTTGTGTTATATGTTTTTTTGTATCTGATTTTTGTGCTTGGAGCTTTCTGTTTTGTGCTTGTAGTTATTTATTTTCATATGAACTTAGAGTGATTAGAGCTGCAGGTAGTGCTCATGTTTTAGTTGTTCAGTGTGTTGGAGTTATTTTCACACTTGAGTTGCACAATCATGCTGGTGTTATTAGTGTTTTTACTACGTATCCTTGTCTGTCCCATACGGGCTACTGATGCTTGGTTAATACGTAAGTAACATGTTCTTAGGTCCTTTCCAAGCAAGTCTTAGCTATGTTTCCAAAATTGAAAAACCTGTATTACAATTTAGCTTACATGTTCTTCATTTAACTCCGCTTTAATCACATATGACATTTTGACGGGCTCTGGCCTCTATTTGCCTTGATTAATCCATTGGTTAACTTAACGTTAAAGGAAGAACTAACTGAAAGATAGTTAGCCACAGATGATTACAGGCAGCATATTATTTTATCAGGATTATCTTAATCCGGTGCTGCTAGCGGTGATATTTTACAATCAGTTGGTGATGGTGATTGGGAGAATCACATAACAAATTTACAAGTTCATATAATGCTCGTAATGCAACATTCAAATAATTAGATATCCATATCTTATGCGATAATTTGTTATCGGTTTTTTTTTCCGATATAAACTTATTACACATGTTAGATATGGAGCTTTGTTATATTAATGCAACTATTTTATGTTTGCTTAGAAGATCAGACTTCTTGACGGTGTTTTAGTACATAGTTACTTTGGTACTGATGATTCAGACTTCTAAGTTTTCATGTTGAAGAATGTAGATGTTATGAAAGGATTACTATAGGAAAATTTTCTAGTTCAGTAAAAGTTTATGATAGGCAGGTTACGAGTATGCTTTGATGTACATGTTTTGTCATATGCATATTCTAAGTTCAGATTTCTTGACTCAGAAATTGTAGTATAGTGAGAAAGCTTGGAATATTAATGCAATTATTTTATGTTTGCTTAGAAGATCAGACTTCTTGACGATGTTTTAGTACATAGTTTGTAAGAACTCCGTACTCTAGTAATTTAGTGTTACTGGCAAATAACTGTCAGATACGAACCGACAATTAATCTCCGAATTTAATCCGCCGTTAAAAATCGATATACTAGCGAGCGTCAAGTCAGGGTCAGGAGTCAGTTCGTCGATAGATTTAATAGTACGGGATTAATAACTAAAGCGAACTTATTAGAGTTCGATATAGATAATAATAGTGCATAATTATGTGTCTCTCTCCAACTTTAGGGAATTTGGTCTTCCAAATTCAACCTATTTGTGGTAAACAAGTGCGGATATTTCTCTCGTATTTCAGTCTCTTCTCCCAAGTTGCTTCCTCAAGGGCATGATTTTGCCACAAAATCCTAACTAGGGAAATTTGCTTGTTTCAGAGTTCCTTCACTCGAGTGTCTAAGATTCGAAGAGGTTTCTCTTCATAGGTCAAGTTCTCCTCAAGCCTAATGTCTGCGGGTCGGAGAATATGCTCAGGATCGGGGTGGTACTTCTTTAGTTGGGACACACGGAGAACATTATGGATTCTTGTAAGGTTTAATGGAAGTGCTAACTCATAGGCAATGGGTCCAATTCTTCGAATGATTCCAAATGGTCCAATGTATCGGGGCACAAGTTTGCCTCCTTTCCCAATTCGTTTAATCCCCTTTTCTCGGATGAAGCCCATGCTGGGAGAATGCTTACCCGTCAAGTGACGGAATGTCTTGAGGTCGAGAGAATGGCCAGAGCTCGTAGTCGTGAGCGTGTTCGTATTATGGGGAATTTATGTGCCTTCATATTGTTATTGTTAAGCTTTTCTATTCAGTTACGCCTAGTCGTAATATTGGATCTAACTTTAGGGCTTGTAGAACGGCTGACATTACCAATATTCCGCTGACTCTCTGATTGACTCTGATTTTTAATATGATTTGTGATTTAATAATCGAGTGTGGTGTTCTATGTCTGTTCAGTTTTATTGTCTATCTTTCGGCACCTGCGTCTGTCCTCTGTATCTGTCCTTTAGAAAATGTCTGAATTTATTGATCGCCAACCGGCACCTATTGTTTGACCTTAACTTGTTATCCGCCACTTGGCACCCTTCTCTATTGTTGTATTATGCCATCCGGCACTATTGATTGTTATTGTATTCCGCCATCTGGCACTATTGATTGTTATTGTATTCCGCCATCCGGCACTATTGATTGATGTTGTATTCCGTCATTCGGCACTATTGATTGTTATTGTATTCCGCCATCTGGTATTCACATTTGACTTTGTTGACCGCTAGCCAGCACTTGTGATTTGACTCTGACCACCCGCCACCAGGCACTTGTGTTTAATTTTGTTGACGCCTTCCAACACTTGTGTTCGACTTTGTTACCCGCCAACCGACATTTTGTTTGATGTGTTGTCCGCCATTTGGCACCCTTGTTTGCCTTTGATACCTGTTGTTCGTCACTCTTGAATGTATTGTTCGCCTTTCGGCACTATTATTTATTAGTGTCATCTGCCACTCGGCACCAGTGATTGTTCTCGTGTTCTGTCATTCGGCAATTGTGTTTAGTCCTGTGATTGCAAGTTCGGCACTCGTTGAAAACTTTGAATAAGTGACCATAAGGTCCTTCGTACGTTTCATGTTTTGTTTATTTGATCCAATCCTGGTAATATGCTTGATACGCCGCTGCGGCACGCTGTGATTTGGTCTGACTCTTGTCGACTAGGATGTGTTCGATTATCAATGCCTGCTACTTTGTTATTCTTCGAAGTTCTTGCTTTGATTTCTGGTTCCACTCGTGAATTGTTGATTGCGTGTGTATTTGGTAACCTGAACTGACGGTCTGCTGTCATTTTGGTCGATCTGTGTGTTGTCTCTATTTCTAGTCGAGTACTATAGTAAATTGAATTCGTACCCTGTTTCTTGGTTAATATAGTCGATTAAGCTCTGTTTTCGTCTGCGATTATGCTAGTTGATTGCGTGTTGCCGTTTACTGCCTTTTCGGCATGACGAGTATTGTGGGTTTGTGTGTATGAGTTTGTTGGTCGTGCTCGAACTGTAATTGATGGGTGTTGTTGGGTTGAATTTGTAGTCCTGCCGTACGTGTAATTGTGTCTTTGTTCAATCGAATTGTCGGTATTGATTCGTGTTTGAATCGTGGTTGCCTCAGTTAACTGCGTTTGTTCTATATTGCGTGCTGCGTGACTGTGTGGTGTGTGTGTTAATCGATTTTCGTTGGATTGTCACTCGAATTCCTTCTTTTCTGATTTATGTATTCGTGATTGACGATTGTGTGATGATTTTCTGCTTTGTCTTAATTGTATTTCATGACATTTGTACTGTTTTGATGTGTAGTTCTGTAAAAGCTACCAGTGTCCAAATTGCTTCTTAGAAGGTTACATCAGAGTTTTAGCATTTTTCTACTAGAGACACAAGATAAACTAAAATAGCCAAGATTTGAGAAGTAATTGCTATAATTATCTAATTATCTTGATATATATGAGAGAAACAGAATTGGGAAGTACTTGCTAGTTGCTCTACCATATTATCCATCTCATTTATTTTTCATTATACTTATGATAGAAAAATATTTCATTTTGAAACAATTGACCATCCCTTGTTGGCCTGGGAGAAATGTCGTTTGGACCAGTGTCTATTACATAAATGGCAGCTTTTTCCCTGGTGTTTGCCAAGCTAAGTGTATATTGTTGATTCTTAACCTATTATGTTGC
>JAYMSP010007239.1:0-10264 GCA_036897095.1 Plantago elongata
TTTCATGAAATTTTAATTTTTTTTTGTCAAGTCCCCCCCCCCTACCCAAAAAAAAAAAAGTTAACAAAAATGTAATTTTTCTTGCTTTTCACGAAATTTTAATTTTTTCCTCGAGTACACGGGGGGGGAGGGGGGGTGGAGTGGGGTACCCTACCCCTACCCGGCAATGAAAAATGTTAAAAATATAATTTTTCTTACGTATTCACAAAATTTTATTTTTTTGGTTGGCACCCGCCGGGCAAAATACATAAATAAAAAACACATTGTACGTATCAACAAAAAAATAAAACGGTTTTTAACCGTAACCATAACCTGAAGTCAGGTTAGTTACAGTTGTAACCGGTTGATTGTTGAACGGTTACGGTTAATAACCGTTCAGAAAAAGTTAATGGTTATTAGCTTATTATGGTTATGATTTTTAACCGGCCATTCCCAGCACTAATTCTAAGGTACATTTTGGCTGCCGGCCAAAGCATATGAGGATGTGAAGTTTGTTCCGTGTTAAGAGAGACAAATAGCATGTCTGATAATCAAGAAGGAACAGCTATTACTCCTTTGTCCAATACCCACATTATGTATACCATATGCCTCTTTTGTGTCTGGGACTGAAAACCATACTCTGTAGTTTCTCAATTTATGAACAAACTAGTTCAACTGGCACAAGATGAAAACCTAGGCAAGTACACCAGAAACACCATATCATTGGCAGAAGTGTGATGAAACTGGCATATAATGGCAAGACTGCTTACCAAATCATTTCCCCTCATTCAATTCATTCAAATGTTTGAATGAGATATCTGCCACATTTATCATAGTCAGTTTTAATAAGATTTTCAACTTTAGAAACCCAATTTTTGATTATGCTAACATCCAGTTCTGATATCAGTCCAGAACTCCCACATGATTGAAAACTAGCCAAGTCCATATAATTCTCGAGGAAGCAAAGAGAAAGATCTCCCCAACTATGTTAAGCTGTGTTAGTTGACTCCATTGACGGTGATTTGATAGTCGTTAAAAGGCATCTCCAAAATCCAAAATTTACAAGATGCGAATTATGTTGCTTTATGACTCTGTACTAATACAGGGTTGACCCTAATACAGACAGCCATAAAACCGGCTGTATTGTACGAATAGTATATTGTATACATTATTAAAAAAAAATGCATATTCTGCATACAATTGGTCCGCGTCTATTCTGTGTTAGTTGACTCCATTGACGCTGATTTGATAGTCGTTAAAAGGCATCTCCAAAATCCAAAATTTACAAGATGCGAATTATGTTGCTTTATGTACTAAGACAGCCATAAAACCGGCTGTATAGTACGAATAGTATATTTTATACATTATTAAAAAAAGATGCATATTCTGCATACAATTGGTCTGCATCTATTCAGACCAAAGATTAAATATGATGTGTTAAACGGATCTTACTGATTCTGTCTACTGAAAACTGCAGATGTCTTTTAAAGCTGTAACATCTTTCATTCATTCGCATCTATTCAAAATATCTATGTGTGTAGCTATCACTTACTATCAAAGTTAATGTAAACAAGAGATATGAAACTACCTTAGACGCTTCAAACATATAATCATCAAAGATCTGCTTTAAATTGTCCAAGCTTTCTTCAGTAAAGAATTCGTGAGCTCTCACTGCACTGGTAAACCAAAAATTGACAGGTTGTTGCATAATTAAGAACAAAATAATAAAAAAATTCAAATGAACAAGAAATAGAAGCTAGTAGTTGTAGCGAAAAGCACTAGTCATCACATGACAACTTTTATAAATTGTTGGGATATGGAGAGACTTGAACTCTCAGCTCCTAAAAAGAGCAACAGTAATCTAAACTGTCTGTCACATCTTCTGACAACACCCCCAAAGCTGTTAAGAAAAGATTATATAGCGGGACACCATGTCGCAAGAAAAGCTGACAGTGGCATTACCCATAATCCTCCTTACTTAATACACACAAATATGAAACACACAGAGTTACCTGAAGTCATAATCCGGATACATGTGATAGAGACTAAGTAGCAGATAAATCAATGTCTTTCGGCTGCCATGTTTAAGTACAGGATGAGTATGAATCACAATACACAAGACATAGCTATGTATGGTGGACAGATACTTGAACGATTGCCAAACCTGGATTTTTCGAATAGGTATTCCACTGGTGAAGAAGAGTCTGTATCTGAAGACTTCCCAAGATAATCAAGGATCTGTATATACAAAAGGAAAAATGTCAAGAGGCTGATCTAAACAGCAAACAAGTAAAAACAAGATTCCTATAGGCTTTAAGTGTATCAGGCATATAGTCTGGTGTAGATTGCAAGTAGAAACCAATCCATAATTCTTGGAAACCATGTTTCAGCAATTAATTAAAAAAAATACACGAAATGCAAGTCTGCTAAAGAAAGGTCAGAAGTTGTAAGTGCTTTGACGGTGTAAGAAAGATGTCACTGAGATACACTTAAGAATTCAAACTCATAAACATCTAGTGAAAAAAAAATAACCTATTTACATTTTGCATTAAACAAAAGCTCAAGCCTTAACAAGAAATAATTCAAAACTTTGCTTAAAAAAAAATCATGCAATTTTTTCACATTATGCTCACCTCATTCTCCAAGCTAAAAGATAGTTTCTTGTCAGATCCAGTATGTTTGCCTATAAGCATAGCAAGATATCACACAAATAATCAACAACATTCATTTTCTGAGCTTATAAAAATATAGTGATGATCTTTCATGACAAATTATGCTTACAAGAGTAAGCTTCGAGGCATCCTTTGATAGTGCGCTCTCCAAGATTGAGGCGGCTCAGGAAATCATTGATTCTGGTGAAACATACCAATATCACAGATGAGAGAATTGGGAAACATATCAGAAACAAGATTCCCCCAAAATCTTAAACTTACACATCAAAAGGAGTGTATTCCAAGAACTTCATGATGAAATGCAAAATCAACTTGGTTCAATCCTGCAGATTTTCCGTTACACAAATGTTAATACAAGAGCATCAACTCTAAGCAATCTAATACACAAGGAGCAATTTTACACCATTCATTACATTGATTATTGCTTTGTTGAAAAATCTCAGTGGGAGTATCTTATGATCAACATGGCAAATCTTAAATTTGAATTCGAGAGTTCTTGTTCCAAATAGTTTCAGGTGTATTTCAGTTTTTTTCCTTTGTTGAAAACAGGTGGCATGCTCCATCATCTTTGGGTACATTTAATGTGCACTGGTCAAAACTTTGCCAAATAGTAGTTATTAACCATCTATTATGTGCAAATGCACATGTCTCACAATATTACAAATAATTTAACTAAAATTTTCAACATAACACCAATGAAACACTAATACCATACCAAATACCTTAATATTTTATCACAGTGTATACACATCTTAAGGCACCTTAATTTTCTTAACCAAAGGTAACTGACACCAACACCAGTAATTTTTAAGGTGTTAAAGAAACATCATATACTCTGATCATGATGTCTCGCCGTCATAAAGTAAACACAATGCCGCATAAGCAAGTCTGGCACTTGCAAGCTTACAACTCGCAACCAGTAAGTTCATAACCCGAAAAAATATCCATATCTACTTTAAATTTTCACAAACACCTCACAAGTTCATCAACTATCTCCAAAAATCCTCCTATAATCGACTTCATGCGAAAACATAACAAAACACCAAACTCAAACAACACCGACACATAGATCAACTCCATAAGTACATCTACACTTTGAATATGCGCATATAGATAAATACAATGCTCAAATTTAAGCAAATCACATTATTAACTCGCTTACACATTTCATTTTTCTAAGTTTTTAGATCGACTAAAATCACACACAACCAAGAGTGTCACATAACACATTTATATCAGAACAAAATCCAAACAAAACTAAAACGTGTCGGTAAATTTCGATATCATATCAGATCTCATTGAATTCAACTCATACCACAAAATGACACAAAGTTGGATTGAATCAGATCTAAATATATACGAAAGCACTTGAAGACACACGATGAGGAAAAAAACAGAGAGATATAATTACCGTTCGACGATTGGAAATCTGGTACCGGAAAGTGAGGTAGGTGTAAGAAAATCGGTGTGAGGGAAGGTTGTAGAAGATAACAGAAGAAGAAACGGGCGGAATATTCGTTTATGTTTAGATATTTATCCACCTATGGTGAAATTATCGAGTGTAACAGATAAGATCGTTTAACTTCACGTGACCTCAACGGTTGGAATCAAATTCTGTTTGAATAAATTCCAATTTCGCCAAATCGTTGCCGAGCGCTGGAAGTTCCATGAAATCTCAATTCGAACGGAGTATTTTCAAAATTAAATTTTGATGATAAATTGAATTGAAATCGAGTTTTTAAATTTTGTATTTAATATTGTCCTGATTATTATTAGTCAATGTGTCTATTATGACACGTGTCTATCCTTTTTTATCGCACTCAACCATTACTTTATATCGCACTCCATTATCATTTTATATCACGCCAACCGCTACTTATTATTTAAATTTAATTTTTTCAATTAATTTTTCAAAAAATAACTAAACACATTTAATATTTACAAGAGAATTATAATTTAAAAAAATATATTTAATCACAAATATTCACATTACTCATAATTAAGAATAACAATTAACCAAAGAAAGAGGATAACATTTAAATGAATGTTAAATTAAAATTCTATAATTCATCAATATTCACATAATTGCTAAATTAAAATTCTTCAATTCTTTGATAATAATTGTAATTATGCGTGTTAATTAAACTAATGAAAGTAAATTAAAGTAAAGTGATAATTTGAATTTATAAGTAGTTAATGAATGATTAATGCGGATTAGTACTAATCTTGAGAAATGGCCGGAAAATAAAGGGAGACTAAAATCAATCGTTTCATCTTTTTCATTTAAGATGTTTTCTCTTCAACTAAAATTTAATGTACTGAACTGAACTTATTAAATTGAACTGAACTGAAGTAAGATATAATTATAACTAAGTCGAGCTAAATTAAACTGACATGAATTGAATTTAAATGAACTGAACTGAACTGATTATAAATTAAAAATAACTCAACTTTACTAATACTCCATCCTTACAGTCGGGAAGAAGAAGTAAAGGTAGAAACAAAAAGAAACCCACTCCAGTGGCAAGTGTAGCATACCAAGGTGGAAATAACAAGTAGCCCCCTTTGAGAAACTGTGATCTGATGATGATGAGATCGCTATTCTTCAGGGTGTCATATATTACATGAAAACCAAAAACTCTAGTACATTTATGATAACGCGTTGTCCACTTTGAGTTGTTGTCCAACCAAAAATCAAGTGAATAATAAGATTAGGAGGCATAAGGGAAAACATTTGAAAAAGAGTATAATGAGCCTTGTACAATTTTAAAATGGCCATGCACGGAGATTTTTTAAAATATCCGATGTCTTGTGGGGAACATAGAAGGTGAATTTGATTACTTGAGAATTTGTGCAATGAACCAGATGATTGGAAGGAAGACTCTATGCCAACATTGCCTGAAGATTGAAATCGATCAAGCGAATTTGTTTAATTAGTATAAGCTCAAACTAATGTTGAGCCATTTGAAATAAAGTAATTAACTTTTATCTTTGATGCGGTACTAGTTGCTTACGACTCTCACTTTTATCATCTCGCCTATTATGAATAATGTTGTAGTCTCATTCATCATGTTGTTACTGTTTCAGGACCGAGTTGAATGTTCAAATGATTAAGTAAGATTTGTAATTTACATGCATTATTTAATTTTTAATGTACTAAATTTTCATTGGATTATTTAATGTGTTTGTTTACCGTACTAAATTTGACAAAAAGGTAAATTTTGATGTTTCTGTTTTTTAGACTCAAACATATATATTGCCTTTAATATTATTACAGTAATACTAAATGCAGGACACGTTTTACTAAATGCAGGATACTTTTTAATATATTATAAAAAGTCTCAAAAATAGTATAAATAGAAAAGTTGGTCCCATATTTACCAGATATACCACAAAACTTCAGATTTTGACCGACTATATATTCGATACTACACGGGTACTTTAAACAAACAAACAAGGAAGGAGAAGAGATCTCTTCAAAATATTATCCCGATTATGACACTTACGGTGAATCCGAAGAGGTATTATTTAATTCTCATTGTTTTAATTTTATATTTATGGTGTTTATAATAATGTTGTTGCGTTTGTTTATGTAAATGACTAATTAATTCCTCAAAAAATCATTTTAAAATGAAAAGGACCAAAAAATGGATTGCATTGACGAGAAGTACGTTGTGGTCAGCACGTACCTGGCAACCCCCAGCCCGGAGCCGATCCGGCAGCCTTGAGGGCTGCCAGGCGGTAATCTGGCAGCCCTCATGGCTGCCAGCGACTCAGACTGGCAGCTGTGAGGGCTGCCAGCCCGACAGAGGCTACAAATTGTGTTTTAAAAATATTATATAATAATACTATATTGTGGATAGTTTTGAAAAAAAAAAATTTAAAAAGTTAATATGTTACATTATTTTAGTTGTGTGTGCACTTAATTAGATATGTTTTTTATTTTGTTTCTAACATTGTTCTAATGTTTAAATTTATTAGCGTAATCCATATGTGAAAGAGGATAGATTTTCGACGGATTCAGATGATGAAGGTACGCTAAATGATGACGAACCAAGTTACTTCATACCGGATCCGGAATTTAAAGTTGGTGATGATCGCGTTTTTGGGGCGGGCTATGATGGTATTGAGGAGGAGGAGGAGATTGAACATGAAGACCAAAACAACTTGTTTCAAAATATGTGTGCATTCGGTTGTAGAGAAGATGCACAACATGAAGTGGCAATAATTGGTCGGGAGAACAACATGCTTTTCACGGTGATGAGCTCAAAGAAGAACAGTGTGTATATTGGTTGTGAATGTAGTGGGAACTACCGCACTAGATGCACCATTGATAGAGTTGATGTGGTTCCCCGGACATCTAGTGGGAAGAAGAAGAATGGTTGCACATTTCAATTGAAGTTGAAAATAATTGGTGAGGGTCGATGGGTTGTAGAAACGACCGATGATAGAGGCAAGCACAACCATTCTCTTGGTAGTCACGCCAATTGGCATACATTGGCATCAAAATCATCCAAAAGTGATCATAAATATGTGGGTGAATTGTACAAGACCAAATTGAGACCTTTGAGTATCCTACAAATGGTGAAAGATAAGTTTCGGGATAATGTTAGTAATGTCTGGCATGTCTACAATTCCATACAGAAAAAGCAAGACGACATATATGGATGGGTTGAGCACGATGCAATACTTTCTAAAGTTATTGAACGATCATCATTACTTCCACTGGGAGAGGCTTGAGGAGGGAACAAACAATATTGGTGATGTATTATTTGTTCATCCTCATAGCGTTAAATTGCTTCGATTATATCCGTATGTGTTGGAGTTGGATACTACATATTCCACTAGCCGGTATGAGATGTCTATAGTTGAGATTATTGGTTTTTACCAACGGGAAAGAATTTTCATGTCGCATTTGCATTCATGAAGGACGAAAAGTATGATAGCTACCTTTGAATTTTGCGTAACTTGGCTCATTTCTTTGATGGCATTAAACCACCGTAAGTTATTGTTACAGATAGAGAGTTCGTCCTTATGAATAGCATTGAGAAAGTGTTCCCAGATGCCAAAACTTTACTTTGTAGACGACACATTGGTATAAATGTACAGGCGCATCATTCGGGTTTAGCACGTAACTCGGACTATCAATAGGCAGTTAAGCATAGGTGGGATGAAGTGGTGAATGCAAAGACAAAGGAGGAGTACAATGATGTTGTGCGGTGGATATTAAGGGCTTGGAGATGGTTACATGGATTCGGACATTATCTTAAGAGTACTTGGTTAGATCGGTGGCCTACAAAATTTGTGGCTTATTGGATGAACCAATATCAACATTTTGGAGCTCTACCGACTAACAGATACATATTATTATTCATGTATAGCACACTAATATTATGCAATATTTCATAAATAACATGTAATGAAGTGTAGGGTTGTAAGTGCACACAATCAAGTGAAGTCATGGAATAGGAGTTTGAGATCTAATTTGCCAACCCTTTTTCTAAAGATTCATGAAATACATGAACTTGATTTGAATGAAATCAGATCACAGTTTGAAGAGAATAGAACGAGAACTCTTCTTCCGTGTAGGCGTTTCTTGTTGTTTCGGAGACTTGGAGGTGTTGTTTCTCATAACTGCATTTTGATTTAGCAGAGGAGCTTAAAAATACACCCCATCCAAGGGACTGCACTCATGAGTTACGTATTACGCATGGATTCCCATGTGCATGTGATATGGCTAGATTAGTGGGGCAGAACTTGCCCATTGATCCTGTCGACATTCATCTCTTTTGGAAGAGTCTTGATATAGATGGAGAGCGTGGGTGGAGTGAATCCGGGAGAGCAAGTTTTGATGATCTATGTGACGATGCGTACAAAGATTTCAAAGAGTTTGCAACCGATGCCCATAAGAGGTTGCTAACTGAATATGTCCATAAACAAAAGTTCCCGGATGCTACCACATTGTCATGTGCAGCTCCAATCATCTAAAAACAAGAATACATGGATAAATTAAACATACCTGAAATAATGTCAAACATCCAACTATCTCTTTGCAACCAGCTCGTGTAGCCTCTCCAAGTTGTCTATACATGTTAGCTAGCGCAGCAGCACCCCATGCATATGACGACACAGTCAAAAGATCATGCAAAAACTCCACAAAACTAGTATGGAGGTGGGTGGTTGTTTTCTCAACAAACAATGTTGTACCCAACAACCAAAGCAGACTAGCCGTAAACAATGGAATGCCACTCACCTGAGCAACTCTCTCAAACTTACACCGACCACTCTTCCAACCAATTCTCTTCTCTAGTCCCACATCATTTGATATATTCAACATAAGAGCCATTTCCCCCAAACAATTCTGAGGTCTCTGAGTGCAGATAGCCGGTTTATCCTGGACAGGTAACTTCAACAGATAATATACATCATGAAGCGTGATAGTCATCTCACCAAATGGTAGGTGAAAGCTATTGTTCTCAGGCTGCCATCTCTCTACAAAAGCCGATAACAAAGAAGGGTTTATTGACTCGAACATACAAGTGTCCAGGTGGGATATTCGACTATCACTCAACCATGTAAGAACCTCAGCATCATTAACATGTAAATGACCACATCTTTCATATCTGGAATGGCAGAGCAATGGTGGTCGAACATTCTGCATTTATGGAATTTGTTAGATCATACATTAGTTACTTTTAAAATGACATAAACCTAAGTTCAACATTTACATGTACTAATAAGCAATATGGTTTACATAAAAAAAATGACGACGTTAATGAAATATCATAACTTACCTCGTTTCCATTCCATATGTGATAAGCAATATGGTTTCCAAATGTGGTAATCAAGTCCTTCAGCTTAGGCACTTCATCATCTACCATACTAGTCATACTAGCATATCCAGAATCATCAATTTCCCTACTCGATCCTACTACGCGGACAACTGAATCTTCCTCCCCAAATGATTGCTCATCATCAGTAGGATGTGAGTGAGATGGTGCAACAATTGGGCCTTTCCCTTTCCCTCTCCCATGCATCCATGGTCGAGGTGGTAATCTTCTCCTTTGAGCATGGTACTGCTTGTCTCTCAACGTATGCACTGCTTCTGGAGCCGGGATCCCATCATCCTCATCCTCATCATAAGAGTCAATCCTGCAGATGTCAACGAAGTCTTTGTAACACACAAACTAAATACACGCTAAAATTATTACAATACACATTCGCAACAATTCAGCATTCGGCAAACATGCATAAACAATAAGAATATTTAAACAAAATGAAGTTAGACATATAAATACCTGGAGATGGTACCAAAAATCGAATAGGAGTTGCAGTATGAGTGTGGGATGCCGAGTTCCCATCCCGATGAGGCGTATTAATGTTATCAACATCCACAGCAGCCACTCCGTCAGCTGTTGCACGCTTTCGATGTGATCCAGTAACAATTCGACCATAGAGATGTCCGGAATAATCCATTTTTTGCTTTCCAGCTCGATACTTATCCATCTACATTAAACAAGATTCATAATAAATTAGCACATAATCCGTAAAAACCAAAACAACATGCAAAATACAAAAATAAATAATTACACAACAACAATCGTGGCATATTA
>JAYMSP010007240.1:0-10263 GCA_036897095.1 Plantago elongata
GATTGTTTAAAAAGACTATCCCCCCCCCCCTAGTCTTTTACCTTTGCCGTTATCTGGACCAACACTCAATCTCATTCTTCAAATCCACACAATTTTCAGTATGGTGTCCAGATCATTTGTGAAATCAACAGTATTGATTTGAATTCTTCGACTGTCGACTTTCCTTCAACTTCTTGGGTCATCGAATAATTCGCATATCTTTTTGGACTCCGACGCCTGGACTCTAGGCCTCGGAAAGGTTCATGGTTCCTTCTTTCTATATTCTGTGGGGGTTGACCTTTGGTGTCATTTTGGTCATTCCTCTCCCTTTTCTCCTCATTTCGGGTCGGGTAATGCTTGCGGTATTCTTCCCCGGTCATGAATCCTTCCACAACATCATCCAACATTCTATCAGTCCTTACTCTTCCTTCCGAGATAAGGAATCTCAGGGCTTCATGCTTACTGTTGGAATACAAATACCCCAATTTTTCTTTTAGGGTATGCCTCTTAACAAGTACGACAACCTCGTTGAATCTGGTCATGAAGGGTCTCAAGGACTTATTGTTTCTCTGAATGACGTTTATCAAGTAGGTGATGGGCTTTTTCTTGTTACGGTAGTTCTCAAAGTTTCTGACGAAGCTAGTTATCAGCTGGTTATATGAACTAATAGATTCGGGTCGTAGTCCCAGCCACCAATCCATGGCCTTTCCATGAAATGTTCTCGGGAATTTCTGCGCGTAGGTATTCTTGCTGAAACCATGTCCCGACATGGCGCTTTCATACCTGACTTGATGCCCCACGGGACATGTTGTTCCATCATATCTTCCGAGATTGGTAGGAACAACCATGATGTCGGGAAGCAACGCTTTGCAGATCGTGGGAGTCAGAGGACTAGGATATACATTAGTGGTGTCTCCAAAATTTACAATCTCACTTGCCTTATTAGTTTTTGCAAGTTCTCTTGTTTTATAACAAGGGCTCTCTGTTGGATGGAAATTTCTTCTCTTGTCAGGGGTCGAGGTGGGGATTCAACCTCCTGACAGTAATCTTCATCAGTAATAACTCGGGGAATCCGGGCCGTGTTTCGACTGGGTTCCGATGCATGATTATACCGACTCCTGGTTACTTGAGGTTCCTCGGAACCTTCCCCCCATTCAAATTTAGCAAAACGACTCTTCTCATTTAACAAGTCCCTCAGATCGGGAAGAGGCTATCGTGCACCTCTCGGATTCTTCTTCTTCGTACGACCCCTCACGACTCTTTCTTCATCGAAGATGGTGGTGAGACTCGGATTGCACCTCATCTTGGTTGGTGAGTGTCTTCCTGAGTTTTCTTTCGATGCGGTGTTCCAACTGCTTGATAGCTCCAGTGAAGCCCGGAGGCTAACAATCATTGTGGTACTCCTGTTCGTCGGGGACTTCTTGACTTTTTCCTTTGTCTTGTGCCGTGAGTTTCGGACGTCGACTGGTTTCTGGAAAATCCTTTCCAGGGTCGGCCAAATGCTCATCGGAGGATGATGGTATTGCAGTGTGAGCATCCATTATGGTCTGATTTGTTGTGGAGGTAGCTTTTGATGCTCAGTTGGTTGCTTCTGCTTGACTCTGATCCTCGAGTGCCGGAGCGGCACTAGAGTTGGGTACCCGTTTAGAAGCTCGGGGTGGCATGCTTTTCTGTACCGTTTCATAGACGGCGTCAATATGTTGTGGGGAAAAATTCCTTGGATCGAGAAAGCGCGCCTTGAGCCTAAATTCGTACATGTAGAGTTAGGAAAGCGAGGTTTAGACCTCTTTAAGACCGGTTAGCGAATCAACTCAAGCTTAGGAACACAAGGAGAGTAAATGTAGTAAGATATGGAGGGTGACTTACCTCTCAAGTGCAATAAATGGGACTATATATAGAGTTGATCCGGGGAACATAATCCTCCAAATCCTGGACTATTGTTCGTGCCAACACGTGGTCCAGATTATAGGGATAGTCGTTCATCGGCTCGGACTTGTTGTAGGCTCTAGGTTGGGAAACACTTCTGGACTTGTACGTCTTGACTTCCTTCATAATTCGTACCGAAGTCTCTAGGTCGGAACCCCAAGCTTCTTCTTATGCCAATCAGGATAGAGCGGCTTTGCCTAATTCGTCTCTTTTGCTGGTAATTCGTCTTCTTGACCTTAGTGCAATTTGCCTGTTTCTAGTTCGATTTATGCTAGTTCGTTCGAATTAGGAGGGACTGATTTAGTCATAACATCATTCTCCAGAGTTACAAGCAATACGGGGTGATTGTGTTGGTTTTGGTTGAAGGTAATCCTACTGACACTACAACCAATGTGGTGTATAAGGAGGTTTTGTGTAACCTCTAAACCACTTTCAAGAATCTATTTTTGTATGTTGTCGACTTTTTGATTTCACCAAAACTTATTACTATAGCATTGTATTAATGACACCGTATCTTTTATATTTTTTTCCGACTTGCATGGTTATATATTCGACCAATATAACTCACACATTTAACTCTAATATACTACGGCATCACCAGAAAGTCAGAAATAGTAAATGAGTAGATACTAGTTGATAATAATTAAGCACGTAAATCGCTTAGACATTTTAATCTATTTCATATTATGTATTGTAATACTTAATACATATTTCCACACCGACACCTCTATAATTCGGATAAATATATGTACGCAGTCCTATGTATATTTCAACCGTGATAAGTAGGCTTACTTCACTTTGAGGTGTATCACCCTCTCTAATTTTACATTTTACGGCTCACTTTTTTTTTTTTTTTCATTTTTCACTAGTATCTGCATATTGCAACTAATTCTATGAAGTACTATTGGACCCTTTTTAAGGAGGAAGAATAGTAGTGTTTTATAATTTCTCTCATTTTAAATTTTCCAGCTCACTTTAACAATTAATTATAATGATGCTACAATATGACGTGGTATATATATACAAATGCATCAACCTAATACTGGAGATACAATAAAGCCTCCTGACACCATTAGCTTGCATGATTTCAATTTTCACATGTCCATAACTTCTGTTTTATATCGGTTACATGTTGATTCGAACTCCGAATGTATTAATTGAATGCGAAGCGTCTTACGAATTAAAGTGCGCTTAGTTGTTAAATATGAGTAAATTAAGATGATAACTTTTATTTGATTCATTATGTTGCACCAAGATACATTGTATAGGAAGTATGAGGAATTAGAACTCCCCTCCACCCCTTGAATATCAAAGGTTTGATTTTTTAGATTAATTAGGTTTAAGTTCACATATTTATGTAGTTTATATGTTGGATGCAATAGGAAAATATAAGCACGTGGAGGATTGGTAAGTATGTGGGAATTTTGGGCCCTTGTCTTTAAGTTAACCAAAAGAGACTGCTCAATTCAATTACTATATTGTAGGTATATATGACTCATGTTTGAAGATTTCAATTCAAATTAAGGAACTTTGTAGGCTTTAGGTCGTGGGCACTGTCTGTCCATGTCTTTACCCTATCAGTTGTCGAGGATAAAAATTCCAATATTTCGTATTAAATTCATATTCATCATATTATTTAAAAAAATTAAAACGACTAAAAGTTAACTCGAATACATAATTTATTAATTAGAGATAAAGCATCTTACCAACTGAGTTGCACTCCGTTGTCTGTCGTACCATTAAGATGTATCACCTTTAAAAATATAGATTTGTGCAACTAGCGCAGTACTAAATCATCAACTAACTCCTCTAGAGCAGGATTATAGTGTGTCTTGATGTATTAGGAATTGATTGGAAGGCATTTAAATGCCTCAATTTGACTCGATGAACATTGATTTAGCCTAAAATACACTTCAAATACCCCATTTCAATTCCATTCTAAACACAATTTCATCATAATTCCCATTCAAATGCCATGTCAATCAGCCCTTAGACAAATTTATCTTCTAGAGCAGGATGATATTGTGTCTTGATGTATTAGGCAATTTCCTCTTCGAGACATTCCTCTCGTGGAGTCTCTGAATTCCTTCTACATGGTTTATACAGTACGCATATTGCACTGTCACTCGTATTTGACGTCTTTGTGTTGTGCTCGCAATTTTAATTAGTATATTTGTGTTTTTATCATTCCGGATTAGTTTTCCTTTTCCTTCTTAAGGATCTATTTATATATATTATTATTAAATTCAAAGTTTTTAAAATTCCCTAAAATCTAGGTATCTGATCTATCTTAAATGTGTGATCATCGAACAAAACCGAAGTTTGTCCAAAGCATCATGGTTCACATGTATAAATAGTAATAAAATACTACTTCACACGCATTAGTCGACGTGTATGAACCATAACCTAAGAATTGATCAATAAAGAATTGGAAACAAATCTTTATGCGTATTCAATTATTCAAAGTCCCTTTCTTGATATCATTACTGAAAGGGATTCCAAAACAAAAATATACTAGTAAATCACCCCACCCCCACTTACTAATATAGTAATTTGGTAATACCGAAGAAAGCTATCTGCCAACTTCTTATCTTAAATTTATCAAAAACTTTCCTTATTAATACTACTATACTAATAATACTATACAACAAACAACTTAACTTGTACCAAGTCCCTTTCCCTATTAACAACTAACAACGTAGGCTATTCGTTTCTTTTACATAAATATATATAAGTACATATATATATAAGGGTCAACCAAATCATTATGTGGAAAAAAGATTCTTATCTTATATATAAAAGAAAGATGGAGGAAACATCATGGGTGATGTCAATTTGCAGGAAAGTGGGCGTAATGGTACTCCCCCATGGTGTTGAAACAAGTACAACATCCTAATCCCTTTCTTTTACTAGAAACGATTAAAGTTACAACTAGTTTCGTATATACAATATAACATAATTTTAATATTATTCGTTTGAAATGGAAATTATACTATACATTAATATATTATAATGATACTCACTCCGTTTCAGAAATAAATGATATTTTATTTTTGGACACAGAGCAATGTACATGTAGAATATTGGAAGAGAACGGCACATGAGGTGTTTTTGGATTAAAAATGTTGTCAAAAATAAAAATAAGTATCTCTAATAATACGAATGTAAAAGGATTGAGACGGAGGGAGTATAATATTGTGATGCGGCCCGATAAGATAGTTAACATAGATTGGAAGTTTATTTTTAATTTATGATTATAAGATGTTATAGTATTAACTTGTAAGAATATAGAAAACTGAGCATCCAAGATCTAATATCCCACTGAGCATCCTATATACTTAACCTGGTTCAACTGAGAATTCTCACATAGGGAAGATGTATGTCCATGCTACAGTGTAGTCAGCAATCATAATCAAATGAGAATATGTTGGTAAAGTTTGTGGAATAAATTATTAATTTCACTTAATATAAATTCTAATTAATTATTTTGCATACTATAAATAAAGTTAATTTATTTTAAACGAGTTTAACATAGTATAAATGGGTGATAAAGTAATCGATTGATTGAATTAAGAGCAAGTCTCCTTAGAGACGATCTCTAAATAATTTATTTAGAGACGGATCTATATTTTTAAGAAAATCATCGGTGTTATTAATTAAATCATGCATGTTCTCAATATTATAGTTTTTTCATATTACAACAATATTTATTTCGTTAATAACATAGATGTTTTAATTTATAACATGGGTTATTTCCTTGGTAACATAGGTCGTCTCTTGATAAAAACCGTCTCTCATGAGACTTTGTGTTGAATTAAATGGTGATAATGTAAGAAAATAATATATTATAAATAATTAATTATTGAAATAATGTTTTTCATATATGGAGTAAGTTGGGATTTTTTACAGTCAGGCAAGGCAGCAAATAAAAAAATTAATATATTTATTCCGTTAAATTTTGAAAAACTAAAATTAAAAATAGGTAATTTTAGAAAAATATTCTTTTATTTCTAGAAATATTTTAGAAGATAAATTTAAATTTTGAGTAATATTTACATCTTTTTTAATTTAAGTATACATAAGGCGAAGTGCGATCGCCTTGGCGACGCCCCATCGTCCTTTCGTCTTATGAATATTTATATTAAAAAAATAAAAATGATAATCAAAAACTCTAATTTACATTCTAAAATATTTTTAAAAATAAAATAATATTTTTTTATAAATTTATCAATTTTTTATTTTAGTATTTTGAAATGAAACATAATATATATATATATTATTTTTTTAATTTATTATTTATGTTAAATAGAGTGAAAGTCTGTTTGACCGTAAAAATGACCTACTAAATTATAAATGGAAAGGAAGAATTATTTTTAGTTAACAGTATGTCGGTGACATAATCTTAAGTATTAGCCTGTTAATTGACAAATCCACACGCAAAGAATGGCAAGAAGAACTATGGCAGCCAAGTTGAATCCATTGAGTATGCAAGAACTGGTGGCAATAGTTGCATTATATAAATTGTAGTACTCATTTGAATTAATAATTACTACTACGTAGTGAGTTGAAGGCACTAACCATAGAGGGATCGAGGAAAATGAAAGAAAAAAAGAGAGAGAAGAGGATGGAAGTGTAGAGATGGAGAAATGAGGAAAAAACCTTAATGGAGACAGGCAAGGAGTCTTGTCACTTGTCAGTGACAAAGACAAGCAAATAACGTACCCCACTAATTCTGTAGTAGTACTAATAATGCTAGTACTAGTACTATCATCTATTCCATTCTTCCCAAAAAAGGCATCCAACAAGGTTAAACAAATTTGGGTAAAAATGCCATGTCCATATCTTTTTACAAATCTTAGGTTGATTGGTCCTACAATTTACACGACTACTTCAAGTAATTAATTACAACCCCCACATTTGAGTTGAGATGACATGTTTTGTTGGTTAGTGATCATTTTATATTAGAAATGGAGTCGTCCTCAAGGGCCATAAGGTGGTCTGGTGGTAAGGAGTTGGATCGTACACATGAAATGTAAAGTTCGAATTCAGATAATACTGGAGTTATAAGATGGTTGAGGCATGAAATTTTAAGGTCGTTCTAATTAAAATGGAACAAGAGGTTAGAAAGTGATATTGGATAATTTGATATTGGATAATTTATACCTTATAATAAAATTAATTTAATTAATTTATTAAAAAAATGAAAGAAATTGAAGTCGTCGGTATGCAAATATCTTGCCGGCAAGCACTCAATCATTAATTTGTGACCTAATCTAACAATTAACACAAAATTAAACAAGAAAAATCCACCTAAATTAAAACAATTTCATCACAGCCTAGAGGAGTACTGTCTGCTGATCATGACTTATAAACATAAAAAGGGTCACTCATGGGGAAGATAACAGTGTAAAGTATTAGGTTGATAATTGTAACTTTAATTTCTTGTTTTAGCACTTGCAGTTTTGATCATTGTCTTCGAAATAGGTGGTGGTAGATGCATTCTTCAATTGGATGTTAGGATTTTAAAATTCGGATCGGACAATTGAGCTGCTCCCCCTCTATAAAAAGGGTTCAATCGGGATCGGATCGATTGGACCGTTTTTAACCGTTTGAACCGGTATGACGTCATATATAATTTTATAAATATTTTATATACATATATACAGATAAAATTTTCATAGATAAACATTATAAAAAATAGAAATGACAATAATTTAAGAGTTGAAATATAATATTTCAATACAAGGAAAGTGGAAAAAATTAATTTGGTTCTAAATTTCGCTGATTTGAGGACATTTTCAATACAATTTTGTCTGAGCCTCTGAGGCATCAAAATGCACACTCTCACCCCTCGGGTGCGTGTATCTCACATTATTCATCTTCACCGTCAATAGACTCAATACAATCGTCTTCACCTTCAGTCGTCTTCTTCTAACTTGCCTTTTTCAATCTCTTTTTCGATCCTTTCCCAAATAAATTTCTTCCTCCTTCACTATCACCACCACAATTGTTCATCATCACCATTACCCTTACCCGATCCGCCACCCGAACCACCTTCCAAGTCGATCGACCTCGTTGCCAGTCGCCACCACCACCATCTGATCTACACCACCACTTTCTCCGTCCATCACCTCCCTCTCTCTGCCTTAACCTTCTCTTTCCTCACTGCCTCACCTCCTCCAGTCCACCGCAGGTCAACCTCCACATTCGCTGACATTCCCACTCCGATCGACCACATCTACCTTCTTCAACCTTCCCATTCGTCAATCGGATAGAAATCGCGCGATGAAGATGATTTCGACTCGCCGCCAGACAAAGAGAAACGAAGACGAATTCCGCCACGACGCCACCCACTCGCCGCAAAAACGAAGTAGAAAGAAGAAAGAAAAGAAGAAACGAAAATGAACTGAAGAAACGTAGGGCTGGTTTTTTTTTCATGAACCGCCCGAGCCGGCGGTTTGCCGGTTTGGTCCGGCTTTCTGCCGGCTCGAACGGTTTTCTGGGAAACGTCTATTTTAGCGGTTTATGGCACTCTAACAGACCGTTTGCCACCAATTTTACGGTCGAACCGGTCGGGCCGGCCCGATCCGGTTTTCAAAACATAGGTTAGGATACAAAGTCCCTTTATTTCTATATGTGATCTGTGGTCGAAATCTAAGGCCATATTTGTTATATCGATTGAGCGGCCAACTCCCCATTTATATCAAACATTTTGTACATAAAAAGTTCAATTTTAATTGGAAAAATCTACTCAATCTATATCAATCTGTTCCTAAGTGAATGACATATATTTTTGAATGGAAACGTAGTATTAGCATTACGGTTTAAGGAGGTTCAAAATCGATTCCAACTTTGTTGATGTGCAATTCCGGACATGTCCACGCAGGCAAAAAATGATTCAGTTGATTTGTACCATTGGCATGGACTCCACGTACGACACTAGTGAAGAACATCTCCGGGAATAATCAAAGACTGGGAACATTAATAGACTTCATCAGAAATGTTTTAACAAGGTTTAGTATAGATATATAGTTGTTATGAAATGCAAGGAGCGAACTAGAATTAATATCTATCAATTTATGCGTTTGGTAGACCTGCCATGGTTTTACACCCCATAGTGAGTCTCAGTCGATCAGTAGTATAGCAGCGGAACACCAAGTGATAGAAAAGATTAGACACAATGTTCGACCGTTTTCTTAAGATAATTTTGTGATACTGTAGTAGTATGCACCCTTTTGTAAAATAATGTATGTGGATTAGCCGTGTGCAATTGTAAGCGAGTTCATGCTGTTATTTTTAAACAAACTAACTGGTTAATGTTGTACAACTCATTTTACATTTCTGGATAATTTTAATATCAAATAAATAAATAAGCTTACAAGCCTTGTCGTTTATATGTCGTAACGGACTAATAGTATAATTATAATCTCCGTTTCAAAGTTGAGATACCCAGCCCGTTAAAATAGTATGAGTACCTTTTGGCACATTCCGATTAATATGATAAGTTTGTTTTTGAATAAACAAGTGGCTTTGGAATGAAAAAATCGAATTCAAATTAATTATTATTTAATTTAAATTTAATTTTTTCAATTCAAATTGTATATCAAACAACTTTTAAAATTCTTCTGGTGATATAATTTTACAAATTTGTATATGATTCTGTCCACAAGTTAAAATTAGTCTATCAAAAAATGGTATAACTTGATTGGTGTAAAATGATTCGTTTTAAATTAATAGGTTGTGAGTTTGAGCCATATATGTTATTAAAAGAATAAAATAGAAAATATGATTTACAATGAAAGCAAGTCTCATGAGAGACGGTCTCTATGTAGAGACATGTCATGTTACCAATAAATAATCCATGTTATTAATCAAAACACTCATATTCTCGACATTGAAGTTTTTTGTATTACAACAAAACTTATTTCAACATGGGTGTTTTGATTAATAACATGGGTGGTTTTATTGGTAACATAGTGTCACGGTCCGTTTAGTTTGCGCGGTCCAAGCCCAAAAAGAGTCTAAGTCCATGAAAGAATTATCTAGAGAGATCATGAAGAGCCATAGAGGTGGAAATTTTGTAGAACTATCATGTAAATTGTAGAGAAGTGGTAGCTTGTATGTAGTAGATAAATCTAGATGTAGAATACTCTAGATAGACCTCCACTCTTCCTTAAAGAAGGTGGAATCATGAATAAATAGGCCTTTGGCCTCCCCATTTTGTTGAATCAAGCAATCAAACATTCTTGCAAACTTCCAAGCTCTCTAACACACTCTTCATACACATATTCCGCTCTCTGATAGAAGGCTTTCTAGCTAGTCTCGAGGCGAACTAGTCTAGTGCCGCACGGGTCGAGT
>JAYMSP010007241.1:0-10258 GCA_036897095.1 Plantago elongata
ACGCATTTCATGCATGCTTGACTATCCTCACTGAGTCTTCGTGACTGACACTCTCTTTGTTTCAATAACTTGCTTTCTCAGATTTTGAGCACGAGGACAGGCTTGGGTAGCTCAGACAGCCGGACTTTGGCAAATTTCGCTGCTGTAGTTTTAAGTTAGATGTGTGTTTTCTGTTTTTCGGTTTTACTTATGATGTACATTTGGTTTGTAACGGATAATGGTTAATATTTTACTAATAAATGTGTATTTGGAATATTCTGCACAACCCTTGACGTCTGAACCAGATCCCGGGCCGCTATATATATATATATATATATATATATATATATATGTATGTATGTATGTATGTATGTATGTATGTATGTATGTATGTATGTATGTATGTATGTATGTATATGTATATGTATGATTGATTCAAACTCAAAAATGAGAGCAAGCACACGTTGATCGATCTCGATTTGAGCATTAACCGGATTTTTTCGCCAACGACTTGATTCCTAACGCTCCTAGGTGGGGACATCGAACAGTTCAAAGGGGTGATGTAACACCCCAAAGCTTCAAATCAGTTCCTAAGAGTTCAAACAGACTGGTAACGTTAGACATACCAACAAGATTCACCTTTTTTTATCATTAATCTACCCATAAAAATTTTAGAGTTAAGATTGTTTTCTCTGAAGTAATTTTATGCTAGTGGTCAGTTAGGAAGTCTCCCGGTTTGTATTAGAGTGAGAATAAAGTATACGGAAAAGTACATATTATGTTAGTTATGCGGGGTCAATATATAATCTGGAAAGATGTCAATGAATAACCGCATAAACACAAAGAATCAAGTTTAATCGATAAGTGGTGAGATTCCGTATTTATATAAATATCTTGGAAAAAGGAAGTTAAAGGAGGATAAAATCAAAAGTAGAAAACGGAGGTAGGCTGACAATCACACGAAAAGGAAGTTATCCAAAATATGATCCAAACTTGTATTGCTTTCTCCTTCAATTCTTCTTCTCACTATCTACATGTTTCAGTCATGACATGAAAATTTGCTCCACGCTTAATTTCTGCTACAACACTCTAAGGTATGATTTATGTTTGCACATTTTCATTTCTCAGTTGTAAGATGTTTCCTTTCCAATAAATAGGCCGGTTGGAGTCGCCGTTTCAAAAATAAATCCAATTCTGTATTTAAATTACTTGAAGCAGTTTTATTAACGGGGTTGGCATGGCACTCAAATGTACATTTGGATGTGATTTTGAAATTGTGTTTGGAATGTGTAATCGAGTTAAATGGAGCGATTTGTACCAGCCCCTAAGCCCTTGGACAGAATTACTGAAACAGTGTAGTATAGTAGTATACTTCCTGTAGTTTTATATAGTCGACAGTCATTTTTGTTTCTTTAACGGTATTAGAATCGGCTCGTAATCCCGTTATAATCCATTTTTAAGTTAATCAATTTACCGTTTTGAACGAAGATTGGATTTTGTGTGACATGGGAATGCATAGCAGTCTCAAACAGGTGTATTTAGATTGGTAGTTCATGTTACATTTTGTTCCTTCAACGGTATTAGAAAGCCTTTTTAAGGTTATTAGAGTTATATACTCTGCATAGGGCGAGCGAGAATATCTTGCTAATGTACCATTTTGAAGAAAAATCGGAATTTGTGTCATGTTTTGCAGAAGAATACTTAGGAAATGAGTTTTAGCAATGTCAAATGGGTATCTTTACAGAAATTTCGTGTCACTATCTTATTAGCTCTTACCAAGCTAGAAGTATTGTTCAAACAAGAGAATGAATATTGCATTAGAATTGGGTCATCTTCGCCTTAAAAGCCTATTATTAATGGGTTAAGGTTATTGAAATTATATACCTCTACACAAGCAACATGTATCTTGCCAATGGACTATTTTGAAGAAATATTGGATTTTGTGTAACCGTTTATACAGAAGAATGTATAGAATTGAGTTTAAGCAAGGGGTTGGTGTCAAATAGGTGTCTTTTACAGAAGTCTGGGTCACTATTGTTTCTGATCACTCTACATTTATATTAACAAGTACTAACTGTTTGGAAAAGAGGTTGTAATTTGTAATGCTGGTTCGGAGACTTAACGACCTCATTACAATGGTGTAGCAGATTAAATGTTTGGAGATTCGGTGGTACTCTTTTGATGCTACCTACTTAGTGCTTAATGCTAATAGCTTTTGATTGTATGTTCTCTGTTGGACTGTTACTGCTAGCAAGTAGCAACTCAGAGTCAACTAGGGAATCAGAATGTTTCTAGTAAAGCCCTCCTGAGAGGTATTGAAAGATCAAGCTGAAAGGAAGTGTCTGCAATACGGAACCTAAGAAGTAGTAATATGACTATTCATTGATCTGGTTGTACATTTACACTCATGTAACTGATGCTTGATCTCATACTAGGTTTCTTGGGGTAAACTAATCTAAAAGGCTTCTTAACTAAAATGCCAAGTAGAACTTCATGGAAAGTCAATCTTTGAATTTATGTTTTGCATATAATATTATTATGGATATGTTCTTGATTCGAAGAATTTATGATTCCGTTATTTTGTGCTCAGGCAACAGTCTTCAGAGAGAAACATGGCCTTTCCTTTGTATGCAAGAGTTATTTCCAATGATGGATGTATTCTTCGTTCTCCTAAATCTCGGCCGAGCATTGGTGGAATACATGTCTTGAGTGGAGATAATCCTACTAGCAGTCTAGTTGTTACAATGTGTTCTGGTAAATGGAACAGCCGGTACTTGAACTTGTTGAAAAGTAACCGATTTTGTAGAAGTTTGGGGTCAAGATATTCCAATCTCTTCTCAACAGGAAACAACAGGACTCCTGTTCGTGGTGTTGACAGAGTTATAGCTGAGGTAACTAAGTTTTTGAACCACTTTGTTTTCACATTTATGTTTGTATGACGAATTATCTCTGACAAAATGCCTTTGCAGACAAAAAGCATTGTAGATTTTTCTAAGGAAGCCATACTTGTTTACTTTACACGGTGGAGTTACATGAAAAGTGCTTCAATGTTATTGACGCTAACATTATTAATCATTCCAAAAGCTGATGCCGTGGATGCTCTAAAAACTGTTTCTTGCTTATTGAAAGAATGCAGGTACTTGATGCAAAATAGCTTAATTAGAAATTCTTTCCATCAATGTTTTCATGTTTATGTTTGCATTTGTTTGGGCCATGTTTGAATAGATTGGAGCTTGCAAAGTGTATCGCAAACCCTTCATGTGCAGCTAACGTGGCATGTCTCCAGACATGCAACAATAGACCCGATGAGACTGAATGTCAGGTAACTACAAAATATGGTGTTAAACGTCATTCTTATCAAGCAAGCTTGATTCTGATTTGATGTACCTTGTATGACAGATAAAATGCGGAGATTTGTTTGAAAATAGTATTGTAGATGAATTCAATGATTGTGCAGTCTCAAGAAAGAAATGTGTACCTCGTAAATCTGATGTAGGTGAATTTCCAGCACCTGATCCAGCTGTTCTTGTGCAAAACTTCAACATAAACGATTTCACTGGGAAGTGGTTTATATCCAGTGGCCTAAATCCTACGTTTGATGCATTTGATTGCCAATTGCACGAGTTCCATACAGAAGGTAACCAGCTTGTAGGGAACTTGACATGGAGAATAAAGACTCCAGATACTGCTTTCTTTACTCGGACGGCTGTCCAGAAGTTCGTGCAAGATTCACAGTATCCAGGAATACTATACAATCATGATAACGAGTTCCTTAACTACCAAGACGACTGGTAGGTTTACTTATCCATGAAAACTTGTGTAGTTGTGTTAGCAAATTAAATTGTAAGTTTGAAATCCTCTGGTAGCATGCCTTTATATGCAGAATGTAGTTTCTGGATACCGATATACAAAAACCAGGTTTTTGTTTTAATTACTGGGATGTTTGTATATGTTTCTTTAGCTGTCTTACAGGTCAATTTGCAGTGTTTGCAGATAAAACATTATGGCACATGCTTCGCTTTCAAGCCTTATGAACCTAAGCCTCGTCAAATGCATTTTTGACATGTTACTAATATACTTACATTTGGATGGATTTGCACAGGTATATTCTTTCATCGAAGATCGAAAACAAACCAGACGACTACATATTTGTGTACTATCGAGGTAGGAACGATGCATGGGATGGTTATGGCGGGTCAGTCATCTATACTAGAAGTGCAGTTTTACCCGAAAACATCATACCCGAATTAGAAAGGGCAGCTCGAAGCGTTGGGCGTGATTTTAACCAGTTTATCAGAACAGACAATACATGTGGACCAGAACCTCCAGTCCTGGAGAGAATAGAGAAGACGGTGGAGGAGGGAGAAGAGCTCATCGTGAAGGAATATGAAGAGATCGAACAAGAAGTAGAGAAGGTGAAGAACACTGAAGTGACACTGTTTCAGAGGTTAGCAGAGGGATTTCAAGAGCTTGTGAAAGATAAGGACTACTTCTTGCAAGAACTGAGTAAAGAAGAGATGGATGTTTTGAGTGAACTTAAAATGGAAGCTGGTGAAGTTGAAAAACTCTTTGGCAATGCATTGCCATTGAGAAAGCTGAGGTGATTCTGTTGTGAGGCAAACAGTATAAATTTTGCAAAATGGTTTATAGGAAATGTATAGTATACATTGTTCACAATTCTTTAGGTTCCTGGTAGGACGCCATAGCATGCACAACACACTACGCATGTAAAGCAATATTACTTGATGCATATATAAATAGAACGTAATTAAAAGTAATTTCCACACTATATACAGCAGGATTATTGTGGGTTTTGTAATGAATTGCTAGAAAACACTATAATTACAAATTTCCACATTTAGACATAATCAACCTCACATGTTTGCATGCAGTGCGACTTCACATACATTTTAGTTACATTGCAACTTCAGTTTTTCACACATGTTATGCTATTGCTAATTGCTACCATAAGATTATTGCAGCGTGGCAGCTTAACGCGGTTTCATACACGAGACCAGTTCATGTGGCTTTGCGTCACTCACATGTGCAACATGACATTAGAGGAAAGAATTTGACAAACAGCCAAACCCATACTGTTGCAGCAGAAATCAAGGGCTGAGAAAGTAGTTGTTTATCTTGGGTTGGCAAAATTTTCCAAATAGACAAGAACCAAAAAGTTAACTTTTTACTAATACCTTTTTGAGCCTGCTGTGTTTGGAAAAATAGACCCACAAAAGTTGACTCCATTTCCCACCGTCTTTGCCTCCTGTCCTTGAAACTTTCCCTACTTTTCTCATCTTTACCATATTTGCAAACCCCTTTTCCATCTCTTACTCTACTTGTTTTTATTTTTGTTTCTTCTTTCTCTTTTACAAGTGTTTGTATTCTTTTAATGGGTTATCCCACTGCAAAATGTTGGTGTCAATATAAAGATATTCATATAGTGGGCCCTCCAATTACCATAACTCTAAAAACGCAATGTTTTCAATTCATAGGATTATTATTGAATTTCATCTTATCTTTATCTAAATGTCAGTAATTATAGAAAATTGTGAAATGTAATCATGTTAACTCTTCAATAGACAATACCTCTTCCTTGTAGTGGATTTAAACATTTGTTGAATTAATTCACTAGTATTAATTTATTTAACACAACTCTCACTCTCAAACATGTTTCATACTTTTTAGACTAACGAGTGCATTAGTTTTATATGCATGACGTGTTAACGGTGGAATTCAATCATTGGTATAAATATCCTCTCAAATGCAAGGGAGTATTAAATTTTTAGTATAAATAATATAAATAGGTTGCATACATATCTACAAATTAAATTTTTAGATAGATTAATATTGTCAATTACAATCTAAATACATTTCAAGACTAAGTAATATTATATGTAATATAATATTTAATTCAAAATCTATATATATTTAAAAGACCAGTTGTTATTCTTTTCAATTTGTATAGAATTAAAGCTAAGAAAGATGGTAATATCTTTCTCAATTTTTATTTTTTCAAGCTATAAAATATATGAAAGGAAGAAATCATTATTTAATTTGATCATCTTTCAAAATTTCGTGATGCTCCTCTTTTCCAATCAATCTTATAACTATTTTTAGTATTTTACAACTAACATGATCCTTTTATTATATTTCATACTTAATCTACAAATATTATAAAATTATTTTATCTTATATTTGAATTCATCTTGTAAGTCAAATCCATATACATCAATCTTGAACATATACTATTATTAATTATAAATTGTATTACACATTGTTATATTTATATTCTATCGGTGTCGATTATTAACATTCTCTCCCACATTATAGACCATGTGAATCGAATAAATTGATAACTTTGTGCTTTGATCACATTTTATACTTAAGAATAACTTAATTTCTAATCTTAACTACTTGAGGGTCATCCGTAACAAAATTAAATTTTTACAATTAGCAAACAAAGAACACTTTATTCACATGTCATAATATATAGCAATGGAGAAAGATAGGCTTGAAATTTTAACTATGCATCAAAAGCACCTAACAATAGCAGTAACTTCACATATAAGGTTAATAAATGACTTGAAATATGCACAAGACCATTAAGAGTTTTTTCAGAGGTTCTAAAAATTACCCAGAATAAATCAATTAAGAATTGAGATAGAAACTAAATTTAACAACCTAGCTGATTTCTTACACATAAAACATCATTAGTAACACAAAAATAAAACTCATTTGAATCAATAATATTATGCATGAACAAAACAAATATAGTAGATAATGTCTCCATAATAATATAATTAAATTCGATAAAAACATTTACGAATCGGATCAATCCGGTCCATTAACTAACGGATCAAATAACAAATACAATTTTTTGTCAATATGTTATGAACGGATAATTTCGTCAGATATTCATTATCCGTTCTTTATTTTATTTTATTTTATTTTATATTACATACAATACACAAAATTTACCTTAACTATCAAAACATAATTAAGAATGATATGGATATTTGTATCATTTAGTTTGGTTTTCAAACTTTTTATGTGTATTTAGAATTTATGAACATTTGTTGTTTGGTGTTCTCTCTTGATTTCTATCGTTTTATTTTTATTCATCATTTTATTCTTCAATTAATGTTGAATATTCTTTTTAATGGATAGCAGATAACGGAGATCCACTGAGTTATACGTTATATCATCCTCTATAAATATATTGGATAGCAGATAGACATTTCAGTTATCCCTATGATTGGAGATCGAATATCCAATCAACAGATCAAATATTATCCAATATGTCTGTTGCGCAGACCTAGACGGCACAAAAAAGTATAAAAATTAGATAGTTTCAACTTGGAAACACTATTTTGAAGAGTAATTACAACACACTTGATATACAAATTCTTTAATAAAAGAATAACTCAAACTTAAAAAAACACAATTCAAAAGCTGAGTACAACTGTAAAATTGAGATCATTGATCATTCTAATATGTAAACTCAATTCTAATGTTAAATGAACTAAAGAGACTTGGATAATTCTCAATTTGTAGGATATATATACTCTCTCAAATAATGAAATAATCAAAATTTAAAATCATCATTTGTAGGTCAAATCATATTTAAAAATGGGATAAATCCAACTTGAAAGCTCTATTTGAGTCGTAAACCACACAATGTAGAAATAAATATTTAAAACTGGGATGAATCCAACTTGAAAGCTCTGTTTGAGTCGTAAACCACACAATACAGAAAATAAATATTTCTAGGACATGCATAATTACATATGAGTAATTCAATCAGATGAGGAACATGCCCTATCAGATGGATGAAATTCAACTCAGTAATTAAATTTGAAGGACAAAGTAAGTCCAAATATAACGTATTTTGATTTTATTTAAGAGTCCATTTGGTTTGAAAAGGTTGTTTACTATACATAAAATTCATGGCATTTTACCCCGTTTAGAAAAAACAAGGTAATTGAAGTGGTATTTGCATATATATACCATGTTTAATAGTATTTGACGGAAATTATAGTTGATATTGAAGTACCAAATATTTGCAAAAAAAAATGCCGACTATACTTTACTATGTTATACTTTACTACTTTGTACATTACACACTACAAAGGTACTAACTTCCAGTTAGTCCAAGGATAGGCAAATTATGTAGCCAAAATGCCATTAATATGTATTTATATTCATTGTAAAACTACATTAGAATCATCACAAATAGGATTTGATATTCATAACTATAGAGATCTAAAAAAAAAAACTGTATAAAAAATATTAATAGACCGGACACAATTATTAAATTAGCTACACCAGACTCCGAACAATGTGATCATAATAATAAGACTCTTCCTTCAAAGACTACTGAAGAACAAAAGAATTCGAAGCAGAAGGAAACGGTGTGAATGAAGAGACTAAAGAAGCATGCATAGCTGGACAAACGGTGTGAATGAATTGGAAAGTGAGTTCATGTTAATTTGGAGGGATAAAGATGTAATTGTATTTTGACCAAATATTGTATCTCAATAATCCACTCTAGGTGGGTTATTTCGAATGGTATTTTGAAGAACAAATTGAGCGAGCTATAAATTCATGTATTTGGTGAGTTTGAAATTTTAATGGGCTTTGGTCAATTTTTTTCAATAAAAACGCGGTATTTTGAATTGTGCTATCGAAATATCACTAGAAAACACCCTAAACCACTTTATATGACTAATACTTATGAATTAATAAACTGGATGATTCAAACTTAGAATATTAATTTGAAGTATAACTAACTCTAAGAATGAGATCAAACCAAAAAATCAAAAAAAGAATGAAATTCAGAATACTAAATCCAACTTGAGAACTAAATTTTAATTTAAACATTGCACCTCATGGATCCAAACTACAATTTTAAATGTTAAGCTACACACAATTATATGTTATTTGTTTAACTATACAGATTAGTCATTTACTAACCGATTAATATGAATATAAAACCCACGCTATATGACATAATAAAGATATTATATGTTATATAGAATTATTGTGTAGTTTCAATTTGGATTTGACTTTTATAAGTTTTTTGTGTTGTTTTTTAGTATCATGATGAATAAGAACAAAAGGAAAATGAAAATGAAAGATCCTCATTGTTGAAAAGGTAAAAAAATAACAAGGAAAATGATTAAACGAGTAGATGCATATATTAGTTAAAAACTTGATTCAAAAGTGTAAATGAAAAAAAAAATTAAAATGTGTAGGTTGTTACTCACAACTTTAATTGACTAAAATTTAACAAAGTTTTAGTAGAAGAATAGCAACTAAATTTAATTTGAGTTGTGAAGATGTTTTGCTTGGGATAGAGTTAAAATTCTATACGAATTTTAGGGTTGTTCTATAGCATGTGCCTAAAGTAGTAAAGTGATATGTGTAAGATGCTTTAGGATTGTTCGATTAGTTTAAGGTTGCTATATTTATTATATGATACAAAAATATAGTGAGATAAAAAGATTAGGTATAGAACGAAATTTTAATTGAATTGTAATAGAAGATGGATTAAAAGCGGTACTAATCCGACTCGATTATAATCTCTAGACAAACATGATACGAAGGCTACATCAATAAAATCGAGTTAGAATTGCACCTCAAACACTCCAGTGACGATGTTAACTTGAGGATTCAATTCAAATGGAAAATAACTCTAGAAATGTAATATAGACCGGATTTGAAAACTCAATTAGAAGTGCAAACTACACTATTTAGTAAAACAATCTAAATTTTGATACTTCGAACTTATAAATTATATTTAATTGGAAAATTTAATTTATAAGAACATGGCCTTTTCTAATTAGAAAATTCAATTCGATGGTAAATCAACTACTGAAAATTGAAAATTTAATTTGAAATGTAAACCAACTCTGAGAATGAGAAAAATATAATTTGAATGGGTAAATTCAACTATAAGCTAGAATATAATATCAATTTAAAATTCTATTAAAATTACAAACTAATTGTATAGATGAAACACTATAGTTTAAAATCATCTTCAAAAGTAGAACTAATTACAAATTAAAATATAAATATGAAGGTATATGAACTTTAAAAACAAAATCATTGTAACTCGAAACCTCAACTCTAGAAAACATATAGTTTCTATTCAATGAGAAATTTGAACTCTAAGAATGGAGTAGTCCCACTATTAAAACTTAACCCAATCTAATAATGAGATTGATGTTAACTTATTAAATATGTCAAAACCACATTACTATATATATATATATAT
>JAYMSP010007243.1:0-10256 GCA_036897095.1 Plantago elongata
TTAATGAACTACAATACTTTGTTTAAAAAATAAGTTAGCCTAATAGAGTACACTATTTCTTTTGTATATAATTACAAAGACTAAAGGGAGTATGATCTATCCACAAACATAAATTACTCAAAGGGGTACATACTACTCACAAGTGTATCTTACTTATATAATAGGCCTTTAATAAATGTAAATAAATAAGGGTACTCTTTTTTAAGTACCTTAATTTTACAAGAAATGAAGAGAGAAACACTTTTTATTTTATTAACTAAGACCTATAATTTACTAAGTAGTTCTTAAAGAAAAGTGTTTAGGGAATACAACTTTAGGGTTCTTTATAGAGTGAAGTTATCTCCTTTAGTATACACTAGAGAAAAACGCGATACTAGAATTATTATCTGTTATCAGAGTACTTATTCTATTTATAGGAAGCACACTCTCTTCTTATAGTACTAATCCCTTTATGTTATATGGAATAAGAGGAGCCTTATTTACTAGCCATCTCTTTAATAATTAAGTAGTCCTTATTAGATAATATCTAATCCCCTCTATAAAAAAATATTTATCTAATGGTAGAAGCATGTTTTTATTAATAGATTAATCTTTCACTATATAAGGAAGACAGTAAAATTTTAGCCCCATATTTTCTAATAAATTATAGTATAATTAGGACGTTGCTCTTTTTAGTTAGAATATTGTGATTAGTTCTTAAAGAGAAAAGTGTACGCCTCTCTTATAAATGAAGGAGAGTACTTAACAATTACTTAATAAAATGTTCTATAACACCTCGTAAATTACTAGATATTAAATATAACTCTGAGTACTATAACACTCTTTACAAGGTTCTATAAAATAAATCGTATTCGTATTATAAGGGATAATTACGAGCCTTTTTCTAAGCATGAGAGGCTCCTTAAACTGTGTACTAGTAGCTTTTTTCCTACTTCTGTCTTTAAAAAGAGTTTTGTTATTTATAAGGTCTTATTTTAAGTCACTTCACTATTATCGCCTTATAGATTAACTAATTATATTATAGAAGGAGACTAGTAATAAAAGAATACATTATTTTATAGTTTAACTTATATATGAAAGAAATGATTATAATAGTTAAATAATAAGCCATACTTTCTACCAACGTTATATTTATAGGGTACATGCTCTCTAGCCCTTCCCTTATGATTAAGCCCTTTTGAATTCTTACATGTTAATATGGAAAGGTATTATCTAAGACTAATATTTTATAAATCACTTGATTAAAAAAGGGAAGAGTTAGAGCTACACACTATAATTTGTACAACAAGAGCTTTAATAAAGCATAAGGATAATAACGAGGTTAATCTAATAACTATCTAGTAGTCTTTAATATTTTAGTATTTAATAGAGGAGATTTACTTAATTATGTTTAATAAAATGATATCTTTACTGAGTGCTTTCTTTAAGATATAAGGAGTATATATACTACTTTCATGCCTTAAATAATAAAGTTATCTTATTTTAGAGCAAGAGTTAACATAATCTTCTTGTAAAGTAATAAATAATAGGGGGAGTTAGATGCTTAAAAGAAGGTATAGAGTAAGGTTACTCAACACTCTTGCTTAAGAATTAACTAGTAAATAATGTAGTACAAGATAGGGATTTTATCTATTAAGTATAAATTTTAGGTAGTTTAGTACATAATATAGTTAAGCTTACCCTGATTAAATACCAAGTAAATATTATAGGAGATGTGCCTTCTTTCCTTAGTACTTTATCTTACATAAATATGCTTCAGAGAGTATTCTTATATAAAGGCAATTTCTCTTGTATGTAATATTGTTTCTAAAAAGTGCATTATAACATAATATAGATTCTATTTATTAAGTACTTGGCTAAGAGAGCTTTATCTTAAAGAGCTATAACTTAAATATAGCATTAGAAGCGAGTAATTTTTCCTTAAGTATTTATACAGTGTAATATAGCAAGCGTATATGACATCTTTGTTACGCGACTCTTTTAGTAAATAGTGTAGGGGTAACCTTTAAAAAGTGATTTTAGATAGATATATATACCTCCTATACAAATAATTGGGTTTAGAGTACTCTTATATAATGTACATATTTAAGGAGTCTTTATCACTATAAGAAAAGAGAGGAACCCTTAGTTTACAACTCTTTTATATAAGATATACCACCAGGTATAACCCACTTTAGGAGTTCTTTCTATAAAAATAGAGCACATAAGTTACTCGTGCTTAATTTATATCTATACTATAGGAATAAAAGAACAACACCTTGTATTATATAGAGCGCACAGATTCTCTTCTAATAGAGTATTAAGATACACGTGTGTCATAGAGTACTTCAGCTATAAGTCGAGCCAATACCAGGGAGCTTTTGCTAAGCCAATATATTTTAAAAGAGACTAGTACTTGAGCTAACACTTACTCAAAGAGACTCTCCTATACTATATTATAGAGTTAAAAAAGAGTAAGAGAGGCACCTTCAAAACACAACAAACAAAAAGAGACATGCTAGTATAGCTACTTAAGGGCGGCTTGTGAGAGAAAGCAATAAAAATAAAATGGAGGTTGTTTCGGATAGATATGAAGGCTTTTGCACTAAGGTTACTCGCGAAGAATATTGGTATATTTGATGCTTACCAAGCTAGACTCCATTTCTTTTAGGGCTATCAGTACTTTGTTTGGAGCCTACAACACTCTTTAAAAAGAGCTTTCCCACCAATATCTAGATTCTTAATTATTCTGGTTAATTGACAGATAAAGACGTTCTAAAAACTATAAAAAAAATCTTTTTACTATGTTGTTTCGCTTTTATCTACTGAGAAAATACGTCTGAAGAACGCTCTCTAGTCGAGTTTAAGCTTCTATTCTAACTATATTATATCAAGTATATCAAGAGAATGGGATTCGAACCTACTGATTTCCTACTAAAGAATACAATGTTCTACGAAAAGCATACTTAGCTTAGGATCTTCTGCACGTGAAAATGTCCGTAATTCGCTACTCTTATAAAAATAAGGGGGCAAATCCTTATAGAATAATTTGATTATATATATATTATTTCAAAAGAAAAAAAGAAAGAGTTGATAAAGTAAAGGGTGGGAGAAGTTCAAATACCAAGCCTAAATCCTAGGAGAAGATAGTGCCTTAGGCAAAAGAAGTGTGGGGTATACCAGGAGAATTCTCTCTAACTATAAAAAGGTGTTATTTTGTATATCAGATGTAAAAAAAAAGAATGGGGCAGAGTTAGCTGGTGGATGTCTTAACGAGTGCTTGTAATTATATTATTCTTAATATATTACATAAAAAGGAAAGTTCTGCCAATAAATATAATAAATAATAGAGGAATCGTTTCTAGGAGTCACTTTTCTCTTCGAAGAGCGGAGTCTATGTTATTCTTTTTCTACTTAGTAAAATCTGATAAGACGTAGTATGTTGAGGAAATACTTCCCTTCTTAGCGTATTCTTTATTTCTAAAGCTGCCCATCTTTGCCTTTCTATGCTACTACGAGAATAAAATGTTATGTGCTTGCTGTCTCCCTTCTTTTTGACCCTTGTTTAAGCACAATAATGCGCTTATCTTCTCCTCATTTTTTATATGTTGGTAAATTTATTTACAATTAGAAATCCATCCATAACTGATGGGTATATTCTCACTTTACGCTCTTTCATGATGACACTTATTAATTTCATGGATAGAAAAACTTTTGTAGATAGCAAGCAATATTATTTATTAGTTCTGTGTTGGAATTCTCTACGAAAAAGAAGCTCTCTAAGAAATATCTTGGACAACTGTCTATGTTGGAACACTCGGCATGAATGCCCAGAATAGAAATATAGATAGTAATATATATATAAATATATTATAGGGAGAGAAGGTTCGAAGGACTACTTAGTAATAAAAGAAAATAATAAGAATATGACGTTTTTTGCTTTGTATAAGGATACAATCTAGTTTTGTCTCTCTTGTTCATTTGTTTTATTCTAACTTTTGCCATGCAAATAAAGCTCTATATGTACCATATTTTTAAGCCATATTTCATTTATGTTTCTATTTAGCTTCTACACTTGTATATGCATTATGTTATGAAAAGTTTTTTAAGTATAGGCCCCTTTCTAATCACAACCTTCTAACTTTTTGAAACCACTCTTTGCTAGAAAAGAGATCTGCTTAATATTATAGTTAATGTTATAATAGGAGAACCTGCGAAAGGAAAGAAGGGTAACCTAAAAAATTTTATTAATGCTCACCTGAAATAAAAGTAAAAAAGTGTTTATTTACTTTCTTGGAAAAATCTATTGAAGTAGATCGCGTAGTAAGTCGGAAAGGAAACAAGTGCAGGATGGACACAAAGATTATTAAAAGAAAAAGTGACAGGCATAAACGCGATATCGTACATACCGATTGCTTTTATACAAATAAAATGTACCGAGTTTTAAATGAAAGTATCTTTAAAGGGAATGAATGTTGGAATAGGATAAGGAAAAAAACTCCAAGGCTGCAAAATCTCTTCTCCTCCATATAATAAATATTTAGGACTAGACAATACTTTTATCCTCTTTGTACATAATTCTTTTGTCTATAATTAAAATTGCACATCTCCAAGAGTCCCTTTTATAAATAAGGCCGACTTAGAACGTGAAATAAAAAGAAAACACCTGGATAAAATTGATTTATTAATAACGAGCTTTAGAACTAATCGCAAGAGAAAGTAAGTGCGGGGTGTAGTAATCCTATTCGTAACTTCATCGTTTATAGCTAGAAATTCTGAAAAAGAAAAATTACACTACCGCCAATGAATGACTTAAATTATTTATAGCTTGGCCTTTCTTTCCTTTGTTTCAAGTTTACTACCAACATTATTCAAATAATTCAAGAGAAGTCTTGACTACGATTCGATCCTCCTTTTCTTATCTATTTGGTTTGTCGTTTGGCACGAGGCATGGTCTTTCCCGAATATCTGAACAATAAGGATTAGTGAAAATATTACAAGCAAGTCTTACTTAGCAATGCAATCTCAGCAATTTCTCTAATTTAATTATATACCCAATTGACAAAAACGCAAAGCCAGGGTTCATCCAATATGCGAAACTCTATGAGTAGTGTAGGTTTTTCCTTAGGAAGCTCCAGAGTTCTACTATAATAACTGCTTATAAAATATTAGATAGATATTCGATATAAAAAAGTGTATGTATTAGTAATAAAACGCGAGTTTACTAGTCGAAAGACAGCATAGTGACTAGCATTTCGCGAGAGTTTTTATTTAGATAAGAAATCATACTTCATGTTGTTTAAATGTTGATAGAGAAACGTATAATATAAGTAGATGTTGTAAATCAAGAATAGAGAACTAAAGTACTTCCTAATGGCATTTGGATAACCAGTAGTTTTGAATTTAGGGATTTATTCAAAATATTCAATAACTTTATTTTAAATAATGAAGTTTTCCCTTTGTTACATTGTGTGCTGCTTTATTACTTTATTATTTGCTGGTGCAGTTGCTAAATCTGCACAATTTCCTCTTCATGTATGGTTAGCCAATGCTATCTAAAAGAGATCTAAATCCCTTCTTTCTTTTCCTTCCTCAAGCTTAAAAACATATTATAACTATTGTAAGGTGGGGATATAATTAATTCTTATTTTACTAAGATTTTGTCTTTTATAAGTATTTACACAAATAATTAGTTCTAATCTTTTCTCATAAACTGTATATTTCAACTATTTTAAGTAGTCCACTAAGTCTCTGAAGTATATATCTCATAAAGTAAACTAAGATACGCGCAACTTTTTCTTATGCACTCCTATATACAAGTATCCCCTAACTTCTCTTGATACATTATTAAATAAAGCTATACTAGATACATAACTAAAAGAGTTATGGATAGTAAGTAAAAACATTTTTATTAGTACCTTGTAAGCATAAAATCTTTTTAAAAATAAGAGTTAAATTTTCCCTATAAAAAGTGATTTGCTAAAGTTTTAGAGTGTATACATATTCAGTAATTATTTAGTAGAGGTTAACCCAAATCTTAAGAAAGAATTTAGAATAGTACTCACTACTGGCTTGCTTATTAAGTGTTAGGGTATAATACCGCATTAGTTAAGAGAGAAAGCTATAGTTTCTTAAAATTATTGTTATGAGTTATTAGAATCTTCCCTTGATAAGAACATACATGAGATAGAGTAGAGGTATCCTTCCTATAAAATCTAGGTATCTTTCTAAGGGATTAAGAAAGTATTCTCGTATCTTATAGTACTTAAAGCATAACTATGAAAATATATTAGGCAAAGCTCTCTTCTATAAGTCACTATAACTAGAAAAATTTTTGGAAGTACGCGTACTATATCTTAGATTACTATGTATTTCTTAACTAATTACTAAAAGAGAATATGCCCTTGTACGCAGTGACTTTCTAGAGCAAGTATTTTATTATTATACCATAAAGGGGTGTTCACCTACATACCTTGAGCATACATTTTAAAGAGGGTGCCACGCGTAGTAACTAGTAAAATCTTTACTTATAATAGTAGAGTTCTCTTATGTACGAGTATTATATTATTATTATACCTTCCCTTTGTATATTTTAACTCTTTGGAAAAGTAAACTATATAAGTACTCCCAATATACTGATTATACTGCAGAATACTACCCACCCAAGTATTCTAGAAAAAGGTGTCTCTCTTTATATGTAAAAGTTCTTGCTAAGTTATTATTTATATCTTATACACTTTTAACAGAAGAAAGTTGTACTCACAAAGTACTTGCACTTCTAAAGCTCTTTAAGTAACAAAAGTGCCAAGAGTAACTATAGTGTCTTCTTATCTTGTAAAAAGTAAAATATTAGGTGTACTCTTTAACGCCTCTTTAACCTAGATAAATGAGCATGAAATTGCTCCACTATTTCCCTAATCTTTATTATTAATTTATATTTAAATATATTTATAAAAATATTATTAAACTCTTACTGGAGATACAAAAATTGTTAATGGTATTTCACTCTTATATACTAAAGGAAAAGCTGTTATAAGCTAGTTTTATTTATATGTAAAATATTTTAAGGAAAATAAGGTAGTCTATCTTAAAAAATTAAAATTTTAAATAATAGTTGTGCGTATGCTTCTCTCTACACCCCTCTAAGATTCCTTAAAGAATAGGCCACTTCTTATTCTTTTGATATAGTTTATATGTAGTAACTCTATTATAGTAACCTAACCCTGAGGAAACAATACTAATATACAAGATTTCTGATCAAGTATAACTTCGAGCTAAAGGTTCGTTGTGGGGAATGCTTGACTTATAAAGAAACGAAGCAAAGGGTAAAAGAGTCAAACTACACTTAAAAAAAGAGTCATGGAATCCTTATGTGAAAATACCAAAAGAATAACGTAGCAATTGTGTAAATAAAGTTCACAGATCCTCATTCTATTCCTCATTTTCATTACTATATCTTTGACCCCACAAGAAAGATCCTTTTCGTAGACAAATAAATATTGAGATGCTCACTAACTAAATAGGAAACAGAGCGTTGGGGGTAAGTCCGAAAAGAAGAAGACACCTCTAAGTAGGATATTTAGAAAAGAAAAGTAGTCCCTCGAGTGCAAAAATGAAACTGAAGACTGAGCAGTACACAATTATTTATAAAGATATAGAAACTACTAGAGGTTGCGTTCTTATTAAGATTACTATTACCCAAATACATACATATACAATGAGTTTTTAGATACTCAGGGCTCTTTAGTAAGGGCTAGGGATCGCTACTCTTTGTTAAAAGATAACATCCATCCCAAGCTTTTGTCCAAGTTAATCATTTATATTGGTAGTATCTGGGGTGCTCCAGTATTATTCGTCAAGAAGAAGGACGGTCCATTAAGGATGTGCATAGATTATCGAAGGCTGAATAACCTGACCGTCAATAACAAGTACCCGCTACCCCACATCGATGAGTTGTTCGATCTATTGTAAGGATCCTCGGTCTACTCAAAACTGGATCTAAGACAAGGATACTATCAATTGAGGGTCCAGGAGGAAGATATTCCAAAAACAGCTTTTAACACCCGAGTTGGGCATTTTGAGTTTATAGTAATGCCCTTTGGTCTGACGAATCACCTGCATCTTTCATGGATTTAATGCATCGAACATTTCGACTATTTTTGGACAAGTTTGTCGTCATTTTCATTGACAATATCTTAGTCTTTTTCAAAAGTCGGGAAGAACATGCCGAACACCTGAGATTGGTACTTCAGACGCTGCAACAACAGAAGTTGTATGCTAAATTCAGCAAGTGCGAATTTTGGCTGTCTGAAGTTAAATTCTTAGGACACAAGATATCTAGAGAAGGTTTACAGGTTGACTCGGACAAGATCGAAGCCATAATAACATGGAAACAACCTGAAACGGCCACTGAAGTCAGGAGCTTTCTAGGATTGGCAGGATATTACAGACGGTTCATTCAAGAATTTTTCAAAGATTGCAAAGCCTCTGCATCTTCTCACCGCCAAAAATGTCAAATTTGAATGGACCGAGAAGTGCGAGATCAGCTTTCAAGAGCTAAAGAAAAGATTGACTTCGGCACCAATCTTGACTCTACCGCAAGGCTCTGAAGACTTCATAGTCTATACAGATGCATCAGGAGAAGGATATGGTTGTGTGTTGACACAACGGGGAAAGGTTATTGCCTATGCTTCTCGAAGGTTGAAACTCCATGAGCAAAATTATCCGACACATGATCTGGAACTGGGAGCGATTATCTTCGCATTGGCCAAATGGAGGCATTACCTGTATGGTGCGACTTTTGAGATTGTTACAGATCATAAGAGCTTGAAATATCTCTTCACTCAAAAGGAGCTCAATATGCGCCAACGACGATGGATGGAGTTCTTGGAAGATTATGACTGTACAATTTTGTACCAGTCAGGTAAGGCTAATGTAGTAGCAGACGCCTTAAGCCGGAAAAGGGACAGTATTCCAGCTGCTGCTAAATTGGGAATTTTACAAGTAAAACCGAGGCTGGGATACAGTGGTCTAGCTATAAGGTCGGATCTCTACGAACAAATCAACGAATACCAACCATTGGATCCAGCATTCAGCAAATTGAAGGTGGAAACTCAAAGCGAGAAGTCTCCGTTAAGACTTGATGACAAAGGAGTGTTGCGATACAAGGAAAGATTATAGATTCCACGGGAATTGAGGAACATAATTCTCGACCAAGGTCATAAGACTATCTACAACATCCACCCCGGAGGAAACAAAATGTACGCCAACCTCAAGGAAAAGTTCTGGTGGCATGGGATGAAACGGGATATTGCTGCCTATGTACAAAAGTGTCTGACCTGCTAGATGGTGAAAGCCGAGAATCAACGGCCAGCAGGATTGTTACAACCCTTGCCAATTCCCTGTTGAAAATGGGACCAAATCACCATGGACTTCGTCACCGGATTTCCGAAAATCCACAGATATGACAGTATCTGTGTAATCGTAGACAGATTGACCAAATCTGCTCATTTTATTCCAGTCGGATCACAGTACAACATAGAGAAACTGGCGGAACTCATTATATTGGAAATTGTACGGCTACATGGAATTCCCGTCAGCATAGTATCCGACCGAGATCCGAAATTTACTTCGCGATTATGGCAACAGTTGCAGAAAGGCCTAGGATCGCAACTGAAATTCAGCATTGCTGCTCACCCACAAACTGATGGACAATCAGAAAGGACAATCCGATTCCTTGAAGTCCTACTCCGATCATGCAGTTTGGATTTTCCTGGAACCTGGATCAAGCACCTACCGTTGATTGAATTCACCTACAACAACAGCTATCAAGCCTCGATTCAGATGGCACCATATGAGGCTCTCTACGGTCGGAAATGCCGATCAACCTTGGATTGGGATATGGAGGATTGGAAGAATACTTCGACTCGAGAAGAAAATGCCTTACATCCTGAGATAGTTCAGGAGTTAATTGAGAAGGTACAGATGACCCGATAACGGATCAAAGCAGCTCAGGACATACAAAAATCATATGTCGATCGTCGACGAAAGCACTTAGAATTTGAAGAAGGAGACCAAGTATTCCTAAAGATTTCTCCGAGAAAAGGTATCCAAAGAATTGGCAAAGGAGGAAAGCTTGCACCCCGGTAAATTGGGCCATTTGAAATAACTCGGAGAGTTGGACCGGTGGCGTATGAATTGGCACTTCCGCTAAACCTTACCGGAATCCACAACGTCTTTCATGTGTCCCAGCTCAAGAAATACCATCCTGACCCTGA
>JAYMSP010007244.1:0-10254 GCA_036897095.1 Plantago elongata
GGGGGGTTGTGGAAAGTGAAAAATTGTCTTGTGAAAGATTATGTCGTTATTTGGGTATTTATATATACACTAATACTCGATTCGTAGTATTTCTGATCAGTTTTTACTATAAAAAATGAATTTTTCTATAGATACACTCTAAAATAAGGGTCTGTTAAATTTGTAACTTGTATTTCCTCCACCCCGATCAATGATTCATGTTTAGTTTTTGTTGATCATTTTATAGATGCAAATGACTGAATTATCTTTCGAAAAAAGTTTTAAAAATATTGTATCGTTCTAATTTTTTTAAGACGTGCTTTAAACGTCCAAAAATGGTTAACAAATTTACATAAAGTGTTGACCGAGATGATGATGTAAATTGTAAGATTACTAGCTGATGCTCATGGTTCAATGATACTTTATTACTTTTGGTTTGCAAACGAATAATTTTTTGGATGTAAGTATATGTTTAGTTCTTAATTCATATGTCCCGATTCAACTTTTACACTTGGTTTTGTCAATTTCGAGTTCCGTTTGACTTCAAATTAGTCCTAAAAGTAATTTAAAAAAAGTTATAACTATAATCATATTATAATATTTTCAATTTTTTAAACAATTGTGGATTAATTTAAGATCAAAGTCAAACACATTGGGTCATAGAAGAAGGTAAGTAATGTTTTGGGATTAATTCTTCTTTTTTTTTCTAGTCCAATTTGAGAAAAAAAATTCCCTCCCTTATCTTTAACTTATATATTTTGATATGTTAGAAGATAAATAATGGTTCTACAGTTCTAATATCTTATGATAATGCAGTTAGATTGTAGATCGGTTCCAGTAGTATTTAACCAAATAAGGTATAAGCGTCAACACTGAAAAAAGATAGGAAGATAGAACCGGAAGCGCCCCTTCTTTTAAAGAGAATATGACGGGACATTTCATCTAGTTAGTGTCAAATATGTAAAACCTTCCACACATTGATTTGATATCATAATATTAATGTTTGTTGGTTTTGATTAAATCGGCGTCTCAATCTTGTCCAATTTGATCGATCTTCAGCAACAATATAAACTTCTTGATCATATTGTTATAGGGACGGTAAGAAACAGTATTTTTGTACTCACTCCTTCTGAATAAATTTGAACAATTTGTTTCTTTTTTTAAATTGAAATCCACCTTAAAAGTAATTTGATTATTTTTATACTGATAGACAACGTCTGATATGACATTTGTTAAAGTAAGAAGTTGAAAACAGTATTACCGCTGAGATAATAGAATTACATAGATTAGACTATCAAATTGAAGCAACTGACCACTAATCGGACCATTCCCCATTGAAAAAAAATGGCACGAGCAAAAAGGATCAAGAGAGCAATCTATGAAGGAGTTCAAGCAAATTGGAAAACTTCACAACATGGATGCAAATTACAGGTTGAAAATGAAAGTTGGACCAAAAGTAGATAAGACAGATGCTACTTTCAGTCTTGCTTATGATTAGTGAGGCTGAAATTTTGTATGTAATTGGTGGTATCAATTTAATTGGAACTTTATTTTGTAAAAAAAAAAAGAATTGCATAGACTCATCTATTATAACGGTAGAGTGCGTTATGAAAATGGTCATGTTAATTGAAAACATAAATAAGACAAAAACGCTTATTAATTAGATTAGATGACCAAGTTACATTTGCTTTCATCCAGTATTATGAAATACAAAATATATTCCCACCAATTTTTACGTACTCAACCAACATGATTGATAAAAACATAAAAATTAATGCAATTTAGTGATCAAATGTATCACAAACAGGGGATGACATTTTCGTTAATTAGTCCAACTTTTTCGTCCACCTCATCATCCAACAACGCCACATCAGCTTCGGAGTTGACTTTTGTAGCTAAATGTAATTAGTTTTAGAGTCCTTTGTTATTTTTGGACCTAGCTGTAATTTAAGCCAACATGGACTGTTTTTTAAAATAGGGATCAATTTAAAGGGTAGTAGATGTAATTTTTCCTAAGAAAATATGTACATTATTTACTATATAATTCAACAAAATGATACATGTCACATAATAAAATAAACAAACACAAGTCTAAACAAATAGATATATTGTAGCGCCCCGATTTCTAAAATACGAACTAAGAAAAATACTGCATGCGCTAGTTTTTTATCTTCAAAATTCGATGAACTTAGACTTGTAAAACTTTAAAACGTAGTTCAACACCTTGTGTGTCCTTACACTTGACATGAAAGTTCTTAAAATAAGCTCGTGAACTAGAAGAAATATGCAGCATCATTATAAATCATAAAATCCATGCAACTTTACAAAGTAGAAAATCGTGAATTTGAAATATTAAAGGAATTTACGGTAGTGATCACTGCTCTAGCAACGCTTCACTCCAATAGCTCGACATCAAACCTAATATTAATATTTTATAAAGGGGTCAGTCGCATGACCACTGATTGAGCAAGTATTCATGTACGTGCCATGACCTAAAGTTCTATCTTCATATCTTTTATATATTTTAGTCTTGCTTAATGCAATGCATTCTATGACTTGATTTAAACTGACACTGAACACATGAACTTTGTTCTTTAACTTCTATAAACTCTTAACTTGACGTTGAACATAAACTTGCCTTAAAAACGTTCTTAAAATCTTAACATGATCGTGAGTTCACTTGGCATCGTAAAGTACATCCCCAGTCGATGGTGACCGATTAACATGGTTAGCCACGATTTGCTAGTTGCCTAATCGATGTTGACCGCTTAACTTGAATAGTCACGATTTGCTAGTAGTCTAGCCGATGGTGACCGCTTAACTTGAATAGTCATGATTTGCTAGTCGCCTAGTCGATGGTGACTGCTTAACATGATAATCACGATTTGCTAGTTGCCTAGCTGGTGACCGCTTAACTTGGTTGATCACGATTTGCTTGGAAGACCTTACTAGCCCTTAGTTGACATGACTTGAATTAATATTGATTTAACTTGGAATCTTAAACAACTTAGAAGCTTATTAACGTGAATGCATGCTCTCCAAACTCATGAATGCATAATTCTAGTGTGCGCATAACACCAAAACACATGTAGAATATTTAATAACACCAACCTATCAAATCGGTGATGTAAATAAGATAAGCATGGATGTGAACTCAAATAATAAAAGCACTAAACCATTCACATTGCATTGTTCATTGATAATATATGAAATTTGACACACAACCATGATCATACTAAACTTAGCTATTCTAATGTTGTTATAATCTTCACTACAACATAATTAAAATATGAGGCCGTGCCAATAGCAACATGGATAAGATAATTCACTGTGCATTCCATAAGTAACTATTATGTACCAAAGCCCAGGATAAACAAAATTATGGAAAACAACTACTAATATTCGTTAAAGCCTTCATAGCCATAACTAATTACCATAACCATCAAATTGTTAAGAGCTTATCGTCTGTATGTAATTATCATCATAATACCCGATCCCCTATCGTCACAAACCACAAGGTGTATCCACACATGGAACGCAAATGCTAGTCTTACGAAATATAAGCACATATTCACAATATAACATAATTCAACAATAACCAAATAAACGTGAATGCAAGTCCAAGGGGAACTTGTCTGGAAGAGAATTCTAAAAGATAAAAAAAATGTTAAACATCTAAGCTGGAAGAATTAGGATGATGGTTGTCTGAAGAACAAGAACACGTATGGGAAGAAGAATACGTGTGCAGTGTCTGAAACTTCCAGCAACCAAATTAGGATAGTGTCAATTTAGGTTGAAGCACAATTAAAGATGAGCTTGAAAATGAGTTAAAAAATGGGTTGGCATGGAAAAAGTTGGGTCAAAATAAGGGAGGCAAATTATACGAACTTCGTTTGACGTTCGGTTCGTGCTAAAATGTGTAAGTTCGAATTACGAATTTTTGGACTGTTACTTGTACAATAAAAACACAAAAGTATGTTAATAAACACACAAAATTGCAATAAAAATAAAGATGGTAACTAAAAAAGAAAAGAAAGTAAAATAAAAGTGCAATATAAACAAGAAAAGAAAAGAAAAGTACCTTGGGCCTATCATCCCCACAAACCTAGTCTGCCTGCCCACCCACGTTTAATAGAAAAAAGAGAGTGAAGGACGGGAAGCAGCAACAAGAAGGTATTCACGGCTGCAATTTCTCTTCTTCTCCACGCTAAACATCCAGGCGAAGTAGGTCTGTTCTTTCTCCCTTCAATTTCTTTTCTTCTTTCGTAAATAATTGGGGGTTTAGCGAATTGTCGAGAATTAAGGCGAATTGAGGGATTTGGACGTCCGGGCTTCATAGCTAATACTCTTTGTTTGTAAGGTTTCTCATCAACTTTTATGGAATTGACCATAATAGTATTGTGTTGCGTGATTTAGAAGCAGAATGTTATGCATCATTTATTTCGTTTTTCATTCTTAGGGTCATATGGGAGTGTATGACTTAGTTTTGTGGCGATTGCCAATTTGCAACTAGTGCAGGCTGCTGCTTCTTAATCTCATGGAAGGAAGGGAGAGTGTGCTTGAATCCCTTTTCGATGAGTATAGTGGCGAGGATGTTGATATGCTTGATATTGAAGAGGGTGAGTTAACTGAAGAGTTTTCTTCTAAGGCTGGACTAGTGGAGAGTTTTGGTACTTCCGATAACCAGGTCAATCAAGAATCAGACCAGAGAAGCTCAACACACAAGAATAATAAGAAGAAGAAGAAGAAGAAAAGGAAAAACACGCGAAACAAAAGCAGCAGTGGTGGCTCAAATATCACTGATATCAACAGGTTGGAAAATATTCATTTCTGGACTGGTCTATTTATTCTACTTATATTTTCTGCATGACTTATCTATGCCTCTCTTTGATTTCTAATACATGTAAGTGGAGTTCCTTAGCGTGATACTAAAAAGAAAAAGGTTCCTTAGCATATCGTTATATAGAGAATACTATGTTTTATGAGTAGGCTATCAATTAAGGGATGATATTTTCTATGTATTAATGAACTTTGTCAACAAGCAACCTCCCATTTACATGATATTCATTTCTTTGCTTTGCGTGTTACACAGAAAAATCAACTGTCCCAGATGAAATGCTACATATTTCATTTATATTTGCCTCAAAACAAATTTTATGTTTCCATTTTTGTTAAATTACACAACCCACATGCACCACTCATTTGATCACATATTACTAGCCCAATTCATATCAATTACTTACTTTGTGCCTTAATCTCCAAGCTTAAAATCCAATGTGATATTGATCGGAGGGAATACTAGATATATATCTTATACCCTGCGTCCCGGCCTGCTCCGAGAATAACTTCACAAGGAGTGTCTTTATCTTCAATTTAAAGATTAATTATAAAATATTAGGCCATTGAAGTTCATACTCCCTCCGTCCCGGTTTGGAAGTCCCGCGGGACCGGGCACAAGTTTTAAGAAAAGAGTGATAAAGTAGGAAAGAAGTTAATAAATTATGAATGTGATTGGATAAAGTAGGAGAAATAGTGAATAAAATATGAGCGATAATGCATAAAGTAGGAGAGAGATTTTATATTTAAGTAAGCGGGACTTCCAAACCAGGACAGCCCAAAATGGAAAGCAGGAATTCCAAACTTGGACGGAGGGAGTATATTGATAAAGTTTGAAGATTTGTGATAAAGTATGAATTGAGTGAATAAAGTAGTGTTAAAGTATGTGAGGGAGTAAATAAATGCTTTATAACTCAAAGAAAAACTTAATATATATGAGTTAGGAAGTTTCTATGAAACACCAACAATGGAAACCTAGGAAGTTAACAATGGAACAGAGGGTGCACATGTTAATGGTCTATAAACTCTTTACCTTCCTGTATTTTGCTGAATCACTAAACTCACTTTATGGAGTTTCTTGGATATCACATAATAATCTCTTGCTTAGCTTTGCCCACTTGTACCCATTTACATTCTCATTTTGCTGATGCTTTATTGTCTCACTTTCTAGGTTTGTTTTGGATGTATGCAAGCGTTTGAGAGAGAAAAAACCTTATCTTGTCTGGAATGCTGTTGGTTGTCTTGGTGTGGCTGCTCTGAGTGATCTCGTAAAAGAGGTAATTCCGATACAATAATCCTTCAACCATTTATCTTTTTGCTGCTCTACAAGTGATGATCTTCTGTCCACTTGGAATTGCCTTGACCTTGATGTGGCATATAGAGTCGGGAATCTCCTTAAATAATTTTGAGGGTGTTTAGATGAACTTTTGTACTGAGGGTTTATGTGCTGTGAGGAAAAGAGTAAGGGATAACTTATACTTGGTTGCTCCATATTCTTAATGTCCTTCCTCTGTCACATAACACACGGAGGCCTTTTTTCACAATTTCTTGAAATTTCTCAACTGGACTAAAGTTGCTGTGGCTGAGGCTCGAATCATCTCTTCCTGCTGACCTGTCTAGATTGAAAGTTTAGATGGTAATTAGTAAAAATCTGAATACTCACTTGTCCATCGTGAGAAAAGGTGAGATGCTGGTTATATCAACTCACTCTATTTTCGAGGACCGACTTTGTAATTCTGATCCTCAATCTTGTTTCTTTCTTTGAATGGCAGATTCTTGAGGCTGATGGATTTCTTCCTATCATTCATGTGAATTTGATCTGAGATAGCTTTTTGCTACATCATTTATCAATTTATAAGGTTGATTAGGTTATTTGTCCTGCTATTAACTTCTGTGCCATGTATGCATATATTACCATCACATGACACAAGGAGTATTATTTCAGATTAGTCAGATTCATATATAAAAGAGTGCATACTTAAGTTGGGACATGATTAACAAGATAGAATGGGAGAGGGCAATACTTACAGTTGGGGCCATGATTAAGACGATATACTGGTTTTTACTCTGAAATATGCATGTGCGTACTTGTGCTTTGCTGCAGGCAGCATTGAACATTTGAAGAATGTTCCAAGAGGTTTAGATCTGATTATGGAAAATTAAGCTATAATTTATGATTTTACAAGAAGAAAAATTGGGCAGTCAAGGAAATACTTGTTTTGCTGTTCAATTGGATACAAACTGCAAGTATAGTACTAGCCACAATCTGAGATATAATCAGTAGCACCTATAGGAGTAATTATTAGATACTACTACTCCCTTGGTCTCAAACTAAGTACCACTTTTGACCACAGTTACTTTTGTATTAATTGGGAAGAACATATTTAATAAAATTATATTACAGAGGTTCATGCAGTGTGCTTTCACAATACTGTATTATTTATTATAAATATCTTTCGGTATTATGAAAGAGTAATTTATCATCAAAGTCCACCTCGAAATTTACTCAAAACTTAAAATGTCAAATGTGACATTGCTCTGGGGCGGAGGGAGTACTTTTTAGATCCAAGTCCAACAACAAAAAAAAAATCTGGTTCTTCAGTTGGGAGGGTATAGTGTCTGGCTTATCATAGTAACAAGTAGTACTTGTACTATTTTGTCAAGCATCTTTCTAAATCTTGGCATAGTTCTGGCCTCGAGACATATCATAACCTGACACTGCTCTTTTTGTGCATATCATTTCCATGGGATTGTTATAGTTCCACATCAAGCGGTCCTTATTTGTTATCTTCTCTTACTATCATAATTTTGGATTATTAATATAGACAGTACTGCAGGTTGATGCAATTCAAGCTTGCGGAGGTCAGAAGACTGTTGATGGACGACGTTCACGGACTGGTGGTGGTATATTATGGAATATCATCAAATCACGTGATCCGAATGCTTATAAAGAGATAATGAGGAAAGGAAAGGAGTTTGAGGTTTGTCTTGATTTCTAAATAAGTGAATCAAAACTAGTTGTTGAAGGCTATTTTTATAATTGCTTTCTTTCTGCAACCAGTTTAGGAGGTGGTATGCTTTAAACTGAAGTTGAATTTCTCTAGTCAAAGGGTCATGAATGTGAATATGAACATACACATCCTCTGCATGAATGCACATAAACTGCTTTTGTAAAATTCCGTTTAACACTTAGCTGCTCAAACCTGTCTGCAGCAAAGGACGAATAAAACATGCAGTGTCAGTTTTTCAGATGTGGTTGTTTTTCATGGTTTAAAAGGTTTAGAATTGCTTGCTGATACGTCTGTTCAATCTAGCTTTAATGCATGTTGCTTACTGTCTCTCAATTTTGAGAACGTAAATACGCCTTCATAAAATGTCATCAGCATATTTAGTGTCGAAGTTGTAAGGTTGACTTGTGGCTTAATCTTTAGTGTCAAAGTTGTAAGATTGACGTCTGGCTCAATCTGAAGTGTCGAAGTTGCAAGGTTGGTGGTTTGAAGTACGATATTTTTAACTTCCCTTTTATTGCGAGGCTGACAATTTGATGGTTATCTCAGTTTCTGTCTGAAATGTGTAATAGTATGAAATTGGCCTTTCTGTGAAATAGTTGCATTGCTAATACCTCTGAGATTGTTCTCACAGCTTCCCTTTCTTTTCAGAACCAATTCAAGCAGCAAGTTCGCAGTAATCAAAACCCTACACAACCAAAGCCAATGAATGATTATTCTGAAAAAGTTTCTCAGGAGGCCCACGAGCTCAAAACTAGTACGTCAGATGTATCTGAGCTTCCGCCATTCCATGATTGTAGTGAGCATGAAAAAGCAAATGCCGGACAACGCGTATCTGTTCATAATCGCATACGAGTTCCAGTTACGTACGATGACTTGCTTACTGCGGGAGATGGGGCTTCGGATCTTGTGTGAGCTTGTTCTTTCAGCATCAGCTTGATGCCTGATGAAATACTGTTTGATAATAGTGTTCATCTGCTTTATACGTTTATGTGCTTATAGTCGAATCGTGGTACTCGACTACTCGTATCAGAATGATTGTATTATCGCTCTAAAGGAAAGAAAAGAAAAGAAAAAGTGTTATTTGAGAGAATTTTGTTTACTGTGTGCATCTCACAATATCTCCATTACATGTATATTGAGTAGATAAAAAATCTGAGGCAATTGTTAACTAAGTATGAGTCTTATGACAGGGATCCACCATGGTTAGAGCTTTTGAATAAAGAAACAGTCTTGGTGAGTTCAGTATTTGTAGATTTAATAAAATTATGGACCCATGCTCCAGCAACAGTTCCAGCAGTTGGGCCTAGAATGTAGATCCATAAACCCCTGTAGTGGCTCCATACTATTGCTGGGCCTATGCTTCTTGCTGGGTTCATTGATGCTCCTGTTATTGGGCTACATGCCCATGTGGTAGAAAAAGTTACTAATCCACTCTATTAAAACTTGTAAACAATACTAGTGGATTGTCCGAGATATAATTTGAATTGAAAAAGTTCAATTCAAATATATTTTAAATTGAGAAAATTCAATTCTTAATTCCAATTGAGTTTTGTGTAGTTTTTGTTGAAAAAATGCAATTGGAATTGAAATTGAGAGGATTCAATTCGAATTCTATCTCAAATAATTAATAGAACATATCTCGATCATGATTAGTTTCTATGAACGTACCCGGCATATATGACATTGACCAACACAGTAGATCCAATGGCTAGACCAGCGAGCTCACCAATCTGCATGATAAACAAGAACGCAAAATTTGCCAAGCAAGTTGAGTATACCAGTGAAACAATTGATATGTTCATATGGGGAGACTTCATAATTTCACTAATTTACTTATTCCATGAAAATATTGTTAGACTTACAGCTCGGCTATCTGTGACAACAGCAGACATGACGAACATGAAGTAGAACGTGATTATAAATTCGATGACAAGCGATTGCAAGTTGCTTCCAGATGGGAGTGTTCCAAAAAAAACGACTTTGTGTCCGTTAAACAACAATCGTATGGTTCCACTTGCTAGGATTGATCCTACTAATTGTGCCACGATATATGCGGGTACCTGTGATTGTGAAGTGCAACATTTGATTGAATTTTCTTGTGCTGTAAGTAAGAGTTTGAACTCGCTCAGACCGGCCCCAATGGGGCGCCATGTGCCACGGCGCGCGCCCAGCACCCCAACGGGACCTGCTCGCCGCGCCCCTTGGCGCGGCGATCTCCTTAGGCGCTTGGCACGGCGCCTGGCAGCAGCCAATGGGCTGCTGCCATGTGCCGCTTCATTTTTTATTTATTTTTTATTTTATTTCTTTAATTTTTGTCCAATTTCAAACGCGAATAACTCAAAAAATATAAATGTAAAAAATATATAAAAATTACCAACGAATTCGTCTCTTCAAGATCTACGAATAGAGACCACTCTCGATTATTTTT
>JAYMSP010007245.1:0-10252 GCA_036897095.1 Plantago elongata
GTGATCCTCATGTAAGGCCGTGTTTGGATTGCAAGACAAATGAATAGTGAATTAAGCTGGTCAACGCAAATGGACCTGGATGTAATTGTTGATCTTAATGGACCCATCTGCAACATGGGCATCTAACAGAGGTATATGTAATTATCCCAATTAAAAATAATAAGCACCGTGGTTAGCGCGGTGTACCAATTCATAATTTTTTTTCATCAAGTGCTCAACTGTAATTAATTTAAATAACAAATAATTGTTTTAAACTTCAAATGAATAAATATAAAATAAATATTCCTATGTATTATGGAAATTTATATTTTAAAACCACGAATCAAGCGTTTTGCCTAATTTCTACTAAAAAAAATTGTTTATAATTAGACAAAAAGTGTTTAAATATCATATTTTTCTATAAATTTAATAAACACAAGCATTCAAATGCACTTGTATGGTTATACTATTATTTTTTTATTTAAATGCAAATAAAAAAATAGACCGTGTCAATCATTACAAATTAAAATTATACTATTATATGGATGAAAATTTCTGAAATCGACCCCGTGTCGAGCATGGGGTGCACCCTTTGGTGTCTTCGCCCCTGATAAATTTTTTTTGAAACGGCTAAATGGTAACTCGAACCCCCAACCTATTGGTTGGAGGTGAAGCGCCTTACAACTGAGCTGCGCTTCGTTGCCTTCCCCCCTGATAATAAGCACCAACGTTTAAATATTTTGAGTTATCAATAATGATAGTGTATAATTGGGGCCAAGGCAAAGTTCGTGTAGGAGCTACTCGCCTTGTCTTACAGTACATATATGATTATGAGTTCGTAGATCTTAAAGTTAAGTCTTTGTTCAATAGTGCGAAGACTAGGTCATTATCAATTTGGGGTCTTAATTCGGTGCAAGGGTCCGTCGTGAGGACGAACTGAGGTAGGGAACTTCTTGGAACACAGGGAGACCAGCCGTGACAATAATTTATCGTGAGATACCTGAAACAATAGGAATGTGTTAGACCATTTGGGATGAGAGAGCTTGGTCCCGGACCTCACGGTCTAATACTGGAATATTGAATAGTAGTTGCGTACCTTAATGAGTAAATGCATTGAATTTATAATAGAAGGCACCCGGAGCTTGGGTACTGACACACAGGACTTATGTTGGTCTAGTGAAATGATGAAACGTACCAACGAAGGGTGGCGCTGAGTGGAACACACCTTGTAATTAATGTCGTGTACTTTCTCAGCTGAGGGTCATGGTGGGGAACTCCTCACGTCAAACTTCCTTAGATCGACTCCTTAACATAGTGATTATGGGACACAATCGTTTCTCACCTCGGACTCCGGAGGCTTGGTGACGACCCTTAGGAAATTGTGATAAGTCTGTCCTTTTGATAAGTCGCGGATGCCTTAGCACGATTTTAAGAGGTTTGACTATATTATACATATCAAGTAATAAGTTAATAACCAATAACTTTAAAGTTCGTTAAGTAGTTGATTTTTTTTAGTAAAGAATAATTTTTGGCAAGTTAGTAGTCATGTAATGTTGATAATAAGCCTTGCAACAAAATTGTTACTGTCTTGACTCTTAATTAAATTTCACTCACTTTAAATAGATACTCCATATACGAAAAGGGAGGAAGTCCATTCCCATATCCGAACTTCACTCCAATTTTCACCTGTTAGTTTAGAAGTACAACAATAAAATAGAAATGAAAAAAAATTGTAGCACATCTATGATTTGATAGATAATTAACCTATATATTGAAAAAAAAAATGTTATTGGAATTTTCACAGCTAATGATAAATTAATCTGGACTAAAGAGTACTACCAGAGCCTGTTACATAGATGTTAAAACACAAATTTAAGTGAATTTTATAATTTAAAAGTCAGAATCACCATATTAGGCTTGCAAGTCTGCACATAAGCAAAACTGCAAAAGGTTTGATGCAAATGTGATCAGAATCCACGTGCAAGAAAAGGCAAAAAGAGATCCAAGAAAAGATTGATGGCAATAATATGGAAATGAGAAATGACAAGCTGAATCTCTAAGCAGAGAATTATATGCTTGAAGAATCTCATGTTTTGGAGGAAGAAGAATATGATACTAGATCAGGGGTGTTTCAAAGACAAAGGAATGGTAGAAGATTTTGTTTTGATTTCCGGGTTGATTGCGGTGCAGTTTCTTTACGCAGGAAACTCTATCATGTTAACGTATCTATTAAAATGGGGATTTCATCCTTATTCTCTGATCATCTTCTCCACATTCGCCACGTTTATCATCCTATCTCCTCTATCAGTTGTCTTTGAAAGGTAATGTATTCTGCCTTCTATTGAGGTTGACTTAAGAACATTGAGATAACGTGATCAAATTGGCATTACCAATCTTTTCTCATGTTGCAGGAGTCATTGGCCTAAAAGATTTACTTTCAAATTGTTTATACAACTGCTCTTACTTTCTTTTGGAGGGTAAGCAATTGCTTGCCTTTATTTTCACTTTTCTTTAGAGTTCATGTTCTGGTTTTGATGTAATTTCGACTTTTATAGCCGTATCTCAGAAGTCTTTCAATCAGGCCTAGAGTATGAAGTTTCATGGTTTGTGTTTCATAGGGTAACGGTGTTTCAAAGTTTGTTCATGAAGGGTGTTAGCCTCACCTCACCGGCAATGGCAACAGCAATGCCGAATATTGCACCAGGACTCATATTTTTCATTGCCTGGGCTTTCAGGTAATATTTGTTCTTCAGATAAAGTTCTAGCCTAGCCCAATAGTGCATTTTAGATAATCAAGTTATGAATTAATGATTCCAATCAATCATGCAGATTAGAGAAACTCGAATGGGGATGCATGTACAGCAGAGCCAAGGTTGTAGGAACATTTCTATGCGTTGTTGGTGCTATTATAATGAGTCTGATGCAAAGTAATACTGTTGAACAACACATGGAAAATGAGGTTAAACCATCCCCAAGACTTCATGGAATCTTTGACAAAAATACATTCATCGGTTGTTTATATCTTATTGCAGCTGTTTTTTTCCTCTCAAGCCAAGTCGTTTTACAGGTAAGTGAACTTGTAGATACTAGCTAGTATAATATGCATGTATTCATATATTGTCTACTTTGCGCATATAATGGTGGAAGCTTATTGTTCACAATGTTTCAGGCAGTAACTTTGCGTGATTTTTCAGCCCCGATGTCATTGTGTGCTGTAACTTCGCTGTTAGGCGCAATAATGACCACGCTAATTCACATGCTTCAAAAAGATCATACATGGGACATTGGATGGCCTTTATTTACCATTCAAGAGCTCATTGTCTACTCCTTATTGGTATATTATATTTCGAACCTCATTTCATCAATGTCTTTAGAACTCTATTAGCCAAAATCACTTGTCAAGATAATGTCAGTACTCTAACGCTGCTCATGTGTACCTGTTTATACGTGGTTTAGTTTTTTGATTGGCGGATTTTATGGAGCAGGCTGGAACCGTGAGTGGAATGTGCATAAGCTTCAATGCGTGGGCAATGAAGAAAAGAGGACCGGTGATGGTGTCCATCTTCAATCCGCTTGGAACTGTTATTTCAGTTGTATTCTCTGTGATAACTCTAGGAGAATCCATTGCTATAGGAAGGTGATATCATTTGAAAAGATAACCAACTTATTTTATAGATGAAAATGGTAGGCAAAACGTCTGATATTTCATCTTTCTCACAGCTTAGGAGGTATGTGCCTGATGTTCACAGGTCTTTACACAGTGCTTTGGGCGAAAGGAAACGAAGGCTTTTCGATCACAGGAGAAGACAACCAGTATGATGTGGAGAACCCTCTGCTATCTTGATTTGATTTGTAGTTTTGATGGCTAGATGTTGATGATATGATGCTAATTCTTGTTTAGGGGCTTGTACAGAGAAATGGGGCAGAAAATCAGAGCTTAAAATAGGACAGTACATTAGACTGTGTTAGACATAATGCATGTGAATGTGACTTAGTTTGAGATGAGAAATGATTTATACCCTTTCATAACTACATGAGAAATGATATATATTGTGATCCAAGGGATTCATTTCATGAATTTTACGCACGATTGGTATTGTTTTTACACTTTGAAGTCCAATTTTTGTACAAATACTCCATCGGTCGGTGCATTTCCAAATGCCTGATTCTTGGAGAGATTCTTCAGATGCGTTGTGAGCGAGCTATAAAATTTGTGCAATGAAAACAGTTTTTCTTGACTCCAACGCTTCATCCTTATTACCCATTTGTCTCCAGAAAACTCTATTGTAAACCTGCTTGAATCCTTCGTTTATTAACATATTCGTTTCTTCAACAATCCCCATGGAAATGAGAGGACATGCATCAAGAACAAGAACATGGTGGAACTTCATCACTATTTCGAGAACAATTTTGAAGTTATTGGCCTATGAATGAAGTGGAAACTTTGGCCCGTGATAGAAGTTCTACGTACCAATCATCGTGTTTATTTGTGAAGCTGCATTTACATTTATGGTTTTTCTCAAACTGTTGTGAAGTGTAAAAATTAAAGGTTTGATTGCGTTCGCAAGTACATACGTACCCACCAATCGTTGTCTAAGTTAATTTGTCAAATTTTAATTTTTGTCACCCATGTCATATTCAAAATTTAGATGGTTTAGGGGATGATAGATATAAAACTAAATGTTGCTTATGTAAAAATTTAGGTGTTTTCAATCTGTTTATTTGAACTTCAGTCATGTACCATGAGTTGTTATACGAGCAACAGTTGAAGCCGTCGCGAAGAGGCATTGTGGTGCATGACGCGCCACACCAGCTCCAACGCGTGTGTGACAGCGCACCGCGGCATGCCATGCAGCGTGAGCGTTCTTGGTAGCGGCTAATCAGTTGCTACCAAGTGTCGCGCTCCTGTTAATTTTTTATTTTTTTATTCGGAATTGTCCTTTAAAACGGTCCTAACTCGAAAATACAAAAAAATAAAAAATCACTAACGATTATGTTTTTTCGAGATCTATAAAATGATACGAATCTTGATAGTTTTTGGATCATCCTATCTCAAACTCCTCTTTTTCTCTTAATTAAACTTAAAAAACTCTCTTCACCTCAAAACACCAACTCCACTATAGTTTTCCGGTGAGATGGACGCGGAGTATTTTCAGTGGTTGAAAAACACCAAACCCGAACAATACGCAAAGTACATGCAAACTCACTTTTAAAACACTTCTTCCCAACCCAACCGAGTCACATTCGACCTTTGTTCCAAAGCTCCTACCAAGATCCCTACATTCAAAATTATCATTCTTGCACCTCCCAAACACCAATGTTTTCACAGACACCAGAAGAAGAAACTGTTCTTGAAACATAGCCGGAAAAATAACCGATCCGGAGGTGTGGAAAAGGGAAAACCACCGAAGGAGCAACAACCAACACATCAACCAGACGGAACACTATACACCAAGAATGATGATTTGGCTTTCATCTCAAGCTTCATGGATGTTAGCTAAAATCCTATTGTTGGAAGGAATCAGAAGTACTGTCGCTTCTTCCATCAAGTTGAGGAGAAGTTTGAGGATATCTGGAGGGAGGGGATGATGTCAGGGATGGATAAATTTTGTATTCATGATTCGCTTTGTGGAAGATGGGGGAAACTGAGACATAACATAAATCATTGGTTAATTTGTGTGCAACGTGCTACAACTGTACTCATCAATCATGCAACGTTCACTGGTGTTCGACGATCTCCTTAATAGAACAGCACATCAGGTTAACTTTAAGGTCAATGGACATCAATATGACATGCCATACTACATAACCGATGGTATCTACCCAGCTCGGGCTGCGTTTGTTCCTGATCTAGTAACTCACAAACAAGCCAAGTTCTCTAAGCTTCAGAAGTCTTGCTGCAAAGACGTCAAACGTGTTTTCGAAGTTATGCAAGCACGATTTGCAATTATATGGGATCAGGTCTTTGCGCATGACAATGTTGCATCACACTCCAAAATATGATTTGAGGAGGAGCATCACAAATACCTAAACTATGACGAAGAAATTGAAGAGCTTGAACAAGATACCCGTGAGCATGTACCCGATCTCATTTATGGAGTTCGTATCCGCCGTGCGCCGTCTACAATAAATACTATCATTGAATACATGAACAATTTACGCCAAAAGCAAAGTTTATGCACGCACACCCAGCTAACAAGAGACTTGATTAAACATATTTGGAGGCAGCAGTGAAGATGGATTTTATCCAATCGTGTTGTGTGTTTGTTTGTTTTGAGTGTTGTGTGTTTGTTGCATTTTTTTTTAGTTTAATTTTAAATTTCATGCACTTTGTTGTAATATATTCGTGGTTTGAACCTTAATAAATTATAAAACGATTTTAAAAAATACAATTTATTCATTTCAACTTTTAAACACTCTTATAATATGATTAATATGTAAAAAAAATAAAAAAATTATGACGTGGTGCAGCATAAACACACGACGACATGTCATCGCACATCATGACTGTGGGTGGTCTTAATTAGATACATTACAATTTATTAAAAAAATAGCATTATCACTTTACAGTTAAGACTAGGAATAGAAGTATCACAACCACTACTTATAGAGTAATAGAGATAATTTCTCCAACAAAACTCATGCAACTTACCTGCCCACATACTCTCCTTAAACAAACAACAAACTCGGACTTACTCTCACTCTCATTCTTACAACTACTTCTTTTTGTCCTTTTTATACTCTTAGTGTTAGATCTATACAATGTATATATTCCTCTGATCCTCTCATACAGAAAGAGTAGACTCACATTACTAGAAAATAACATGCAAAAAGTTCAGCATTTAGAGTTGTGAACACTGAAGTCTTGAAAATGTGAGCACATCTACATGTGAATATGATAAAGCACTACTGCAATTTGTGCAATATGGGCTTTGATTGTGCAGGAGACCTAGAGGGTCACATGAAGGCACACATAATCGGAGACGTCATGGATAATGATCATGCACGACCCAGTTTTGAGATCAAGTCACAATTAAGTAACAATAAGAACAAGACACATTCATATGTTCTTAGGGCAAGAGTGTCACGTCCTCTCATGGAATTTCAAGAATGTGATGATCTTGAGAACATAAATTACAAGAAGTTGTCGTCGTCATCTTCTGTTGTTAAGTTTCCGGCTTCAAACGAAGAAGAGGATCTAGCAAATTGTCTTCTCATGATGTCAAAGAAATCTTATGCCTCGACTAAAAATGAGGAAAATAACAAGGCTAAAGATGATGAGAACGGAATATTCCAATGTAAAGCTTGTAAGAAAGTGTTCAATTCCCACCAAGCATTGGGAGGACACAGAGCGAGTCATAAGAAGGTGAAAGGTTGTTTTGCTGCCAAGATAAATAGCCAGGAAAATATTGACAGAGAGTGGGTCCAAGATGAGGACCACGATCACTTCACCAAGCCATTAGATCAGCCTGAAGCGACTGTCAAGGCACCTAAGATGCATGAATGCTCAGTTTGTAATCGTGTTTTTACATCAGGGCAAGCTTTGGGCGGGCACAAAAGGTGTCACTGGCTGACCAGTTCATCGGATAATGCTTTCATTCCGAATCAGTACAATCACGCCCAACAACTCTATAAGAAGCCAATGCTACAAATGCCAGTTGTTGGCAACTATTCTAACCAAATCAATCTCAATCTGAACCTTACTGAAAGTGTAATTGCTCATGTTAATAACACAAAAAATGAGAAAATGCCTAGCAAAGAGAAGGCAGCATGTGAGGTGAAGCTACGTGATCTGATAGATGAGAACTTGGATGGAGGGTGGTTGAAGATGGGAATGACTTCCACCTCTGCCATATAGATCACTCATAATCAAGCACGAGAAAGATTGGTGATTACTAGGGCGTAACCTGGAGGAGGGGTATAGGTCGCCCCTCAAAATTTCGAAAATAAGGTAAAGGTATAATTTTGATAGCTAGCCCCAAACAACTATACGAGAAGTTAATGCCAGTATGCTACCTATGCATGTTGTTAGCAACTAACCTCACCAAATCAATCTGGATATGAACCTTACTGCAAGTGTAAGTGCTCATATTAATAACGCGAATGTGTGGCGAAGGCTCATAAAGAAACATGAGGGGTGAAGCTAAAGAAGCAAGTGATCTAATAAGACTCTCTTCTCTTCAACTGAAAACTCATTCAATTCAGCTCTGCTCCATTATATTTTCTACCACACTTCAGTTTGGTCCAGGATGAAACTAAAGAAGCCAAGTGATCTAATATGGATCTCTTCTCTTTAACTAAAAGCTCATTCAGTTCAGTTCAATTTAGTTCAGTTCAGTTCAGTTCAAGTCTACTTAGTTATATTTATACCACACCTCAATTTAGTCCAGTCCATCTCAGTTCAATTCAGTTCAGAAAATTAGAGTTGAAGAAAACATAAACTATATGGATGGGAACTTGGACATATGGAAGGTGCTTGACGGGAATGGCTTCAACCTCAGCCATATGATCATTCATCATTATCGGAAAGATTGATGACTGCTTAGAGGGGTATTGTTCGCCCACTGAAATTTGGAAGAAGGAAACGTAAAATTGGATTCATGAATATTTTTTCATTTTGACTTTTTGCAGTTAAATGTAAAATGTTCAATTAAATTTTATAAGGAATTTAGTTTCTAAATTTTTATTATAATTCCCCCATCTTGAATTGGATATTCTGCGAGGCTAGACACTAGTTTTTATGAAAATAATTAAGTAATACATGTTTATTCTATTCATGATTGACAAACTAAACACCAAAAATCTTTTGGGCAGCACATTGGATGGCTTAAGTTGGGCCACTTTTCATAATTGAACTTGTTGCAATTACATTGGAAGTCGAGGTTGGAGTTAAACATGAGGTTGTGATGCTAATAAATAATTTCATTCTATCTAAAAATTCAAAGTTTTATCTAAATGTGTAATTTATTCATTTTTCATTTTTACTCTACAATACTCTCTTGTTCTTTTTAGTAAGGGTGTGAAAAACATCGACAATCTAACTTGATCGAAGTGTTCATCATTGCTCTTTCTCCATTTGGGATAGCTAACGCGTGATGGGTTGGACTACCACCCAACCGATCTACACCAACATGCCACTTGTTGATTAAACTGTAAATTTGGACCTTAACACACCTCCAATTAGAATTAAAAACACCTGATAAAAATATTTTAATCATGAAAATTAATTAGCTTGTTTCTATTTTTATAATGTGAAACATCATCACCCATCTGAAATAATAATGAAGACATTTCCATTAGAAACATTTACGAAACCAACTTTCCTATCCAACCACCCAGACGACCTTCAATATTACTATCGCGCCTTTTGGAAATCGACAATGTCTACTTAATCTTTATCTTCTTTATCTTTACTATTCGACTAGTTAACTTAATTTTAACATCTTGTATCATGATGACTTGAATCACCTGTATACAAGCTATCTTCATTTTTCCATTAGCTAGCACACACAGGAGTTCAAATAGTAGATTTTTACGCTAGGAGAAAAATAGAAAACCTATCTTCCATAATCCATACTAGATCCGAGAAAGTAGGAAACTAGATTTTAAAGAAGAAAGGTATAAAATAACCTGTTTGGAAGTTGGCTCAGATGAACCTCTCAATTCTTAGTTTCTGGAAATGCTCATGTGACACATAATAATTAAAAAAATATGGGTTCAAAAGACAACAAGAAATTGTACAATCAGATCTTCTGTGGTTATTTCAGTTCTTTTGACATTGATGACGACTTGATTATGGTCTTGTCACTTCTCTCTTTCTTTCCTGTCTATTCTATTTCTCCTAAAATCCTAATTTTCTAAGTGTCGGTCATTCTTTATGTCTCTTAGGTTATTTGCTTTTGGAATATAAAGCAGCAAACTTAGTATTATGATATGTTCATTGGTGTGTGTATTACGCTAGTCTATCTTTGTCTAGCTTAATTATCATGTATGTGTGTATGCATGCTTCATGTCTATTTAACCATTAAACTAGAGAATTGATGTTGAACTTTTTAAACTATTGTCTTCATACAATTTGGAGTCACTATTTGATTACTTCAGCTTCGTTTTACCTTGATGTTAAAGTACAAATTAGGTAGTAATTAATTTTTGTGATTATTATTCACAACTACCAGAAGAGGATGCAAAGAGGGCTACTGCTTGGGAGGCAAGGAAAAAGGCAATACAACAGTATGATGGTGAATTAATTGACTTAGATCTCGAAGTTGATGAT
>JAYMSP010007246.1:0-10252 GCA_036897095.1 Plantago elongata
AAGGAAGAAGAAGTCGATTGGGATAAGAACAAATCAAGAATCACAACAAGACTCAATGTAGGACTCTCATGTTCACATATACATTCACCACTATTATATATAGTGGGTCATGCATTGAAGAAGACTCCAAGAGTATCTACAAGTCGAAGTCAACAAAGATTGGGAGTTTGAGTTGGAGTAAATCTTGAAGTATAAGCCGATTAGGACTCAAACTGCAACCAATAAATATCACAACAAATCTTATGAGCTCTGCACGGTTTTGACAACTATATATACCCCAATAACTCATCAAGATAAATAGAGAAATCAACGGAGTCTACGCCGATCAATCAAGAACAATCGAGAGTTTATTTATTCTTAGATTCACGATTTCTTTCATATTGTTCTAAGCTTTTTATATCTAAAACTTAGAGGTTGATAGATAGATTGATAGAGTTAATTCTTTATACTTGCGAAGATGTTTTGCATCTAGATATATTCGTAGAATAGATCTAGAGTAGTTCTTTGTATACATTATTCATATCGTGGATATTTTCGCCATGAGGCTCGGTGGATTATATAAATATAATATAATATGCTAGAAACTTATATCTATTTGTCATGTTATTTCCGCTGCATATTATGTTAATTTCGAGATTAGATTTATATATAATCGAGCTTTATTTGGTCGAGCATGGTGTGCCGACTACACCTAAAATGTTTTATACAGTTTTAGGTGTACTCGATACACTGCGCTTCAGGTTTAGCTTGTTTAGTACCAAATCTCGGTCCGCTTGCTGTTTCATAGTAAAAAACTTAGCAACTTGTGCAAAGTAGATATCCTTCTTTACTTAATTTTGACCCGTGACTTTGACAACTACTGTTATTTACAGGAATACATGACACAAAATGAGAATAATGAATGGTGATTTAAAATAAAGATGAAATATTGCTCAAAGAGAAGAGATATAGGCTCACTTAAACAATATCTAACTCAACGACTTATAAGCGAAGATAGAATTTCTCTAGCCGATTAGTCTCCTACTTAAATTCACAAATATATACCTACTTACATACATAATATATATTATGCGCAAAAAAAAAACACACACAAAGTTACATATATAAAAATGGCGGGTGGGTTTGGGTTGCACCAATCCAACACACCACCCACCCAGCCACTAATGACGGGTGGATTTTTTTTTAAACCACCATATATTTTGTTAAATTTTAGTTGATATAAAGGTGGGTGGTTTGCACAGGTGAGTTTTTTACACGGGTGGCTAGACGGAGAGCAACGCTTCGTTTGGTTCGTCGGATTTTGGGCTTCATTTTGAGGTTAAAAATATAAATTTGAATGTATTTTTGGGCCTTTGTGGCTTTGGGTTTCAATTATGATTTGGTTCACTTATTTGTGTTGGGATTGAGTTGGATTGGGCCAAGACCATTTATATTGTTTGGTGTTTTGTTGGATCGATTTGACTTTGTTGAATTATTTGCAAACTCCATTTCTTTCTCAATGTAGTTTGTTTGTGAATAAAAAATCTAAAAATGAATTTATGTAGTATTGAAAGACAATAAATGTGAATTTGAGTAAATTTTAAGGTCGATTTTTTTAAAGGAATTTGTTGAAATGAAATTAATTATAAAAATTATTTATTATTTTAATCAAAATGGAACACTACAATTATTCAAACGATGATATTGAACATAAATAATTTTGAAATTTTTTATGTTTTTTGAATTTATTTAAGTTTTCTTCGTATAAGTTATGGTGAATTGAGGGGAAACCATAGAACTTGCGAAAGGGGAAATAATCACAAACGATAGAGAACTTAATATTACATACGGGACCTAGTGACGACTTACATAGCAAAAGAGAGCACACTGACAATATTTGAAAACTACATATTAGGGTTCTAATATTTTTTTACTGAATAAGAATGATTAATCGATCAATATTAATTTGTCACAGGTTTTAATTTAAACTAATTTAAGTTTTTAAAAAATTAAAATAGTATAGATAAAGGTTGTGGATCGGATACAGATTTTAATGCAACCAATTTGACCTCTTTTAATTATAATATTTGAATTGTGGGGTAAAAAAATAATCAAATATGAAAATTGAATAACGAATTCGGAACCACCTATATAATATAAAATAAGATACATTCAAATTAGAATATATGGAGTAGATCTTAGGTTAAAATGTTTTAACCTGTAACAATGTTCAAAACATTACAATATGTAAACAAAAAACCTCAAAACGTAGCCCAACTTTTCTATTTAGGCTTCGTAGCTAAAACCCAATTTTAGAGATGATTTTGGTCCAAAATCTTCGGTTTCTTACACATTTTTTGTTGGGCTTTCGGGGGGTTTACTATTCGAAATTTGGAGTCGGGCAAGACTGTAATTGGTAAAAAATATCCAGTTGGACTACAAAACCAACTTTGTCAAATCCTGAAAATTTATTGGACCTGAGTTTAAGGCCATTTTCAATTACGCAAACAACGGAACATTCAAACTGAGACATATGTAGTATAGTTTTTTTTTTTAATATTTTAGATTAAAAATTTTAAAAATCATAAATTAACTTATTCTGATTCAAAATAAAAATCTCAAATATGTTAATTTGAAATTCAATTTAAAGATAACGGATCGGATTGGATTGGACCGGGTTTTTTTCGCGCACCCTAGTGACTTACAACCCGAAAGACATTTTGGTCTCGATAATAGAGGGTTTATGATTTCTCCAAATGGCGGGAACCAAAATCCAGTACTTCATTCAATTTCATTTCACAGAGAGGTTGAGAGGGTAGAAGAGTGAGAGAAAATGATGAACAAGAAGGTTTGCTCGCCAATAGATCTGCAAAATTTACTCGATTCAATCAAATCTTCCGAGGTAATCTTTCGGATTCACCCAATTTTGTTTCAAACCTTCACTTTCAGCTATTTGAATTCGGTTGAGTTCAGATTAGCTACTGGTTGCACAATCTATCAGATATTGCTTCTTCACAGAGCTCAGGTTTACTTTTACTTCAATTTGAATGTCAAATTCATATTATTTGCAGGTCGTCGAGAATCGGATTCAACTTCTCAATCTACTAGAGGGGATAGACTTCACTGACAAATCTGCAGTGAATTCTGTGATTGAGTCTCTAACTGTATCCTAAACTATTTTTGCAGTTTGTCTGATCCTTTATATGTGTGAAATGTCATATAGTTGTTGCCCTTTTCAGTTTGCCCTAATTTTGTTTCGTGATTTTTCTAGTGTTTATGAACTCGGTGCCCTTGATTTGTGCTTTTGGGCATGTAGAATGCTAGCTCCTTTTACACTGTGTTTTACTTCATGACAAACAAGGATTGACATCTTCAGCTATTTTGGTGTGTGTACGCAGTTTGATTAGAAAACTTTAGATCTTATTACCCCACACTATGGATAACTTGTTTTGCTATTATTACTTTTATTTGTGGAGATTTTTTTGAAGATGTAGTGAAATCTGGTACATACTAGTTCAGTCTTTCTACTTGTTGTTTGGTTCATATTCAAACGGAATACACCATTGCAGTAGCTCATGTGTTCTTTAACAGTCTCTAATATAAGATGTACTGGCATGTGTGATGTTTTGAATGCTTCTATGTTCCCACTCTCTAATTTGCTTCCTGAACAAACTAGATATTCTGGGAAGATTTTACTTGTTTGGACATATCACAATGCACGTTGAACAAGACAATACTGCACGTCGCCTCGCAGTATTTAGAATCAGATATATCAGAAAGTGTTGTGAAATTTCTCATTTTAGGGACAAAAGTAAGCTTCCTTTTACTTCGTGAAATAAGTAATTTGTAGTTGGCGTGGGGACATGTGTAATTTATGTTGACATACAATTATGTTATTCCCTTCTAGGCTAACTCATGGTGCCGAAAGCATCTCAAACTGACACTCATGTCTACAGAAGATTCGCCAGAAGAAGAGCATTCTAGTTTCTTTTATCAGGTAAGATCAGTAAGTTGTGGTGGTACTATCATAGCTTGCACAAGTCTAAATTATGTGGAATGCTGTCACTGTCTTTGTTAAATGTACGAGGCAATTTCTTTTTTTTTTGAAACGGCTAAAGGGTGACTTGAACCTATTGGTTGGAGGTGAAGCGTCTTACCAACTGAGCTGCACTTCATTGTTGTACCAGTCAATTTCAGATATAGGTTATTTGCTTCATGGCCGCTTTGTCATTCTGAATAGACTTCCAGTTGCTGACTGTTATTGTATCTTTCCTCTCTCGCAAGAGATGCAAGTCCTTGAAGTGATCACTCCATTTTGATGTGTGCTTACTTAAGAAAACAATTCTTAGAGATTATGCATCTAGTAAGAACACAAGCTGGACTCTGAAGCTTTGCTTTTGCATGGAATGGTTTGTTTGTAGGTATATATTATTGTATTTGCTAAATATCATATCGTTGACTTGGTTTCAATTTTTATTTCTCATCAAGCTGAAGGTATCTTAAGAAGCTCTTCTAGTGTTTGCTACATAATATAATTGTCATGACCATCTTTTTAATTTTAAAACTCAAGGACTGAAATTGATATTTGAACTGAACCAATGATTCATACCGACATTCATGTAAAAGTAGAAGTAATTTGGTGGATAATGATGTGTGACTGAGAACATGCATATTTTCTTTTGTTATAGCTCCCAGGTTGTAGTTTTTTCAGCTTCTGTTTGTTATGCTCGAATGAAGATTGTCATGAATATCTTCATTTATTAGGCAACCTAATGATGGATGGTTCTGTAAAGAACCAGTCTCCAGTCACCAGGTAGATATCTTCAGTTATGCCGTTAGATTCTTCCCTGTTTCCGTACTGTTGGGTAATTCCTTTAATCCTATTACCAATCTGCCATAAGTGTCTCATGTACATACACCTAAGGTGCTTGTATTTTTCAAACAAATAATATTGTTGTGCTGACACTTGCATAAACTCCTTTAACACCATTCATAATCTTTCAGTTGGTTTTGGATATGCTCAGCTACTCGGCTGATACTTATTCAGCTTTGGCAAGATACCTTGTTCTCATTAATGAGGAATTGATGATCAACCTAGAGAGTTTCATTTCAGAACAGCTGACCCTGTTAAAAGATCTGGTATCCGAAATAAAGGTGATTGCTTCATAGTTCATACTGTAATGTTTGGTTTTGCCGGAGCAGCCTCATTAGTACCTTTTGAGAAACTTGGTTTTGCTTACTTGTAATGCACTATTAAAGTAAGAGAATTCCCTCCCCAATGCATTGATGATGGAACTACATGGCTGTCTGGTTGTTGACTGGTCGTGGTCCATCTATTAATTAGTAAAATAAATTATTACATTTGGCTCTCATTTTTTTACTTTTTTTTTCCTTTTGGTTTCAGGCTTATCAGCTACGGTACACTTACTATACCGCATATTGCACACATTTTTGTTCGTCCAAAATCATTTTCTGCAATTATAATTGAATGCGTCAAGCCAAGTCCAATTATTTTTACAATGTTCTTCACTAGATTTTTTTTTTTTTTGTGTGACAAATTAGATCCAAAATCTTCTCCTTTTGGGTTTCTTCTTGATCTCCATTCTTTTAATTTTTTACTTTTCACTAATAATTTGTTTTTTTATTTAGATTAAAAAAAAATGGTTTGGTCGAAACTCTAAACCAAGGGTTTGCTTTGTATGCCTGATAAAATAAGACAACTTTTGAGAAGAGCCAACCCTCTAGCTCCAAGATAGAATAAATGAATGCACCAAGTCAAGTCCAATTATTCTTACTAAACTGTGTTTCATGTTCCCTCTTATCCTTGTCCACACAATCAGGTGAAGAGTTTTGTATTTATTGATGATTAGATTTTGCCTATTGCAGTTATGGAACTTCATCTTTTTCTTCTCATTTTATTTGATTTAATATGGAAATACCATTACAGACTACATGTGTCATACTCATCATCGCCTGTATTTGTACCATATATATATATGTGTGTGTGTGTGTGTGTGTGTGTGTGTGTGTGTGTGTCTGTGGCTGGTATTCTGTAACAGCCGTCTATATATGCGTGAATGTGCAGCCTGGGCCTTTTACTGCCTTTTTATTTCCTACCCAGCATTTATTATTGGTTGTTTCATGATTGGCTTTCTTTCTCTGCACATTTCCTCCATTTGGGAAGCCAATCGTGCTGCTCGCTGAGTTTGTATCATTGTTCTCTGAACATTATTGCAATTATGTTTTATATCTTTACAGAACATTCAGATATATGGCACAGAACTGCTGAAGGGTGTACAAGTAACCATTGATGCAGTGACTCGGTTATGCAGGGTATATTGTGATGGTGTAGACTGGGATATGTATCATGCTAAAACTAAGGTTGAAAATAGAGTTTGCAAAGAGGCTGAACATGGTGATCATGTCATTGTCATAACAAGTTGTGCTGTCGAAAAGTTATGTGAATTGGGAACTGTTGCGGCTAATGATGGAGGCAGTCTTGTCAGTTTACTCAATACCTCATGGAAAGGGGTAGTCTCACTGCTTCAGTTAGGTAAGGGGGCTTTAGCAGTGAAGGTGAATATCACTGCCGTTATCATGACCCTAGTATCACTGGCCACCGAATCATTGAGATGTGCTGCCGAGACCTGGTCATCTTCAATGAATAGCGAAGTCTCTGTGTCAGAAGCCAAGAGGATTTTCCTTCCTGTAAAGTTTTATCTAATCAATGCTGTAAGAATTATTTCACAATATCAAACACAAGCTGTATCTCTTTATAAAGAGATAGCACTATGTGTTGTTAGCATATCAACTTTCAGAGCTTCACTCAGTAAGCTGGAAACTCTGAACTCTGTGAGTGAAGTATTGGCAGATATTCTGGAGCCAACATCCTTGCATTTGCTTAACTCTTTGTTAAATTCAGCTCAAGTTGGAAAGGAGAGTAAGTTCGAAATTTTAGACTGGTTGTTTAATAATGAAAGTTTCATGAGTTCATCTGTTGAGGCAACACGGGATGATGACTGCTTTGCTGCCCTAAATATAATATTTTCAGTAAATTCAGTTAACTTCAGCAAGGAAAGTATTTTCTCTCTTGGCCGGGTTACCTTGTTCCTAAACCTTGCAAAAGCTGCTGCAGATTTAGAAGATGATGTTAGACTTGGTATTGCCAGAAAGTTAGGATGGCTATTGGATGCGATTTTGGAGGAAAATGTATATTCTTCTGTTCTTGTTCTAAAAGCTCCTCCAGCTGCTGATTCTGCCCATAAACAAGGAGTAACTTACCCACCCATTTACTGTTCTGTTCTTCATGCAGTCAAGGCATTTATGATCACAGTTTCTTCAAGTCCGGCATGGAACGAAGTAGAATCGTTCCTCATAGAAAACCTATTCCACCCTCACTTTCTCTGTTGGGAAATTGTCACAGAGCTCTGGTGCTTCATTATGCGCCATGCTGATCATGATATGGTCAATGATGTCATGGATAAGCTTTGCTCATTGTTGAGGTTAACAGCTTCAGTATCAGCAGTGTTTCCCTCTGATACTGCTGTGCGGAAAACAGCACGATTAATCTGCATGCTTGTAAAGCACGTACCACAATTGATGGTAGATCGAGTTTACAGTTCCCTATTTGACAATGGATCTCAGTCCTCAATTGTGCAAACAGTGCTCCTTATGGAAGGATTTCCGCTTGATCTTCTCTCAGATAAAAATAAAACTATAGCAATGGAGAGAATTTTAACTCAATATTTTGAGTTCCTGGAATCTTTTGAACATACATCACAAGGAGGAAGTGGTTATGGGGCTCCTGTCTTTGCCCTCGGTGCTGCCTCACAGTTTCTGTAAGTATATATAGTATTACCCAACTTATTGTTATTACTTGTATGCATAATATGGAATGGGATCAGATAATACTTTGATTCATGGGTTTTTAGTTGCTGCTCAATGTTTGTGAGGGAATTTACAGATAGTACCTTTAGACTTTGACTCTTCAGCCGATAATCCACTATTCAACAATTGCTGATATTGCATTAATATCACACATACCTACCTGCTACGACAAAATTCGTGTTTCTAACTACCGAAAACCATTAGAAATGATCATATACCCCTATGGGGTTCATTAAGTCTTAAAACTTCGAGGATTACATGCGTACTTTGTATAGTGTATGTGCAAATCATTTGCAAAGTTAAAAGTAGCTAAAATTGCAATTCTTTGCCCGACAAACTAATGCATTAAAAAGATTTAAGTCCTCATTCTGGCTGATCATATCTAACCCTTTTTATTTGCATACAGCCATATCAGGCTACCTGATACTGACTCCAGGACTTTGAAGTTCCTTGTGGCTGTCATTCACAAGTATAAAAGTCCTGCAGACACAGCAAGCAAAGATCATTACAGCAGGCTTCTTGGTGAATTACTCACAATTACTTCCAATACAAAGCATTTGTACTCCTTGGATGAAATGGATGCAGTTATTTTGGAGCTTAAGAACCTGTTCGTCTCAGTGCCAGCACAATCAGATCACCAACTTTCTATGTGCAAGCCTAATCTTGCTTCTTTCATGGCTGGTCTTGGTCATTTAGAATTGGAAGATAATGATGATAACAGCAGGAGTTTAGCTGTATGGGAACTGTATCACATGTTACTAAGGGAACGTCATTGGGCTCTTGTTCACTTGGGTATTACTGCATTTGGATATTTTGCTGAGCGTACTTCTTGTAATGCGCTATGGAGATTTGTACCTCAAGGTGCTGCTCTTTCATTTGATCTGGACTCTGGAGATGAGGCAGATGAAGAAAGATTTATGTCGGAGTTAAAAGCCTTCCTGGAGAAGGAACGGGCTTGCCTGATGATGCAATGTAGTCTTGATGAGCTTTCCAAAGAAGGCAAGATGCTGAAAGAAATTTTCCAAAAGAAAGTTACAGTTGATTTAGATAGTAGGGTGTGTGATGTGATGGAAATTGATGATGAGAAACCACTTAGTAAGAAAAGAAAATTTCCTGACGAGATCAGTAGAGGGGTAGAAATACTGCAGAGTGGTCTGAAGATTATGGTTGAAGGTCTTTCTGATTGGCAGCAGAACCAAAATGATTCGAAAAAAGAAAGGGAAACGTTTATGTCCCATTTTTCTCGGCTTGAAGATGTGATTGCACACTTGGTTAGCCTTGCTGATAGTGGCTGATCATACTTTTACATAATGAAGAAGTTGAAAGCAAAAGCTTAAAGAACCGATACTAATACTTGGTTGCAGAGAGTAGGCGCATGCTGAGACGCAACACTAAGGAGATGTATGCTAAAGTATTCTGCTGGTTATTTAGGGACCAGTTTTGGTTGTCAGTTGTGGATATGTAAAAGGTGAGTTCGTAAATATCTGTAGCAGAAAGGATTCAATTCTTTTTTAAGTTTTAGATTATATATTACATGGAGAGTTGAATCAATCTGCATTGGGTTCTTCTGAGAAAGACTGAGTTTTCTAGAATACATCTAGGGTTTGTTATGATTCATTACAGATATTGACACTTGAGTTTATGTAAAATGTCCAAAATTGATGTGACATGCATAGTTGCAATCTTATTTGATTTAAAAGAATATTGTGAATTAACTCAATACTCATTGATTCAATAGAGTATTACTAATTGATAAATTAAAATTTATTATTCATAAAGTATTAAATATTGACCAATTTGACAAACCAATGAACAAGTTACTAATAACTTCTATTCATTCAACTATGAATAATGAAAACATGCCAAAAGTAATCCAACTACAAACTTCTACATCTTTGTACCATTGAAGCCTTACACGATTTTATTTGGATCATTCTCTATGTTCTGAAGTGTACTGCCCCATACATCTAAACTAAAATCACAGAGGTACATATCAATATTTGATACTATAGAAAGAAACCAGAATAACTAGTTATTTCAAGTTCATAAATTTTAATGCATGCATGAACTTTTACCATCGAACTTTATAAATTTTAATGCATACGTAATAGTAAAATGCTCAATTGAGCTATATAATGAAGAATTAGATATAATTTCTTATAAATTACTAGAATTTATGTAACACGCTACGCGTGTTTTACGTTATATTAAGATATATTATTTATTTAGTAAATAATGAATAAAATACGTAATTTAATAAAATATACAACTGAATAAGAAATATATAAAAGATGCAATTGAATTTTATAATTGATATATTATATACCCTGAGCTTTTGTCTTGGTGGAATGTATTATGACGAGTAAGGTTGTACGTTTTATCAATT
>JAYMSP010007247.1:0-10251 GCA_036897095.1 Plantago elongata
TAAAATTGGCACTACATATAAACAACATATACCAATTTATTATTAGTCATGTACGCGGAAATGTGAAGTCAAAAGATGATTTTTTTTTTTTGATTTTTTGAAACGGCTAAGGGTGACACTCGAACCCCGACCTATTTGTTGGAGGTGAAGCGTCTTACCAACTGAGATGCGCTTCGTTGTCAGTCAACATATGATTTCAATTGAGAAAAACTAAAAGAACATCCATTGCCGCACTAAACACGAGTAAGCAGGAAAAAAACAGGTCGAGGTGTTTCAACGCATATATTTTAATAACTCAGGAGGTTTCATGCACTTTTTTCAATAACTCAAGGGGTTTCATGCACTTATTTTTATAACTCAGGGGGTTTCACGCACAATTTTTAATAACTAAAGGGGGTTTTATACTAATTTGTTAACTCAATAGAGTTTTGCACATTACAATAACTTAAAGGGGTATTTTGCATTTAACCCAACATTTTACATAAAAATAATTTCGAGTATTTAATACACAGATCGATACATAAAAACAATATTCTACTTCATATACACATCTTACATATAAACTAATTTAACACTCAAACTAGTTGCAAATTTTATTTACTTATATATTCCAAATATAAAAATTGAGGATGCCCAGAAAGTCAGAAACTGAGATACATTCAATTATTATTTTATTACCGATAATTTTTCAACCAAACGAATGATGCACTTTGTTGATAATCGCGACCATGGTGATTCTAAGTTTTAAAACATGATTGGGGATTTTGGGATTTTACACACGGCATATTCACATTCGCTAACACACTTCTCCACCTTTTCAGCATCTGCAATGCAAAAAATTTATTGGAAGGTATTTAGAAAAGGAAACCATCCATGGATATTTGAAACTTAAAAGTAAACAAGATTTAAACTTACCTTTGCTATCTGCAAGACATTTTTCACTAGCACATCTCAGTGAGCAAGGAGTGGCTTTATGAGGACGATTTGAACACTTGATAAGACATTTAAAAAGACAAATAATTATGTGATGAGAAGGATACGCACATTGATTATAACAAGTTTCATAGCAGTCCTTCCAGCTGCCTAATGTTTTCTGACTAAACATGATCAGCATCAACATTATAATCACCATTTGCTTCATAGTGATTTCCTTTTATATGGCAAATGTAATTCTTAATCCTCTTATTTTTGTGGAATTTATAGTGTATGGAGTAACATATGTTTGACATGATGTGGTTCATATATACAGCTCCTTCTCAGAGAATGTAGCATTCAATTCTTTTTCTTGTCAAAAAATAATGCACATTCAGTATAATGACCAAAGGTTTATGAAAATCAAGCTTCTTTATTTGATTTCAATGGACTGGATATAATTGGACTTCTTTTTGAAATATTTTTCTATGTATTTAAGAAAATAAAAGGATATCAGTAGTCCACAAATACCTTTTCTTTTGAGGATTAAAATATAACAGCAATTCCCATTTATAAAGTAAATTTAACTAAATTTCTAGTTCAATTTAATATATTAAAGTAATATAATAAATGAATTGTGTGTAAAATTTTACATTCAATTTAAATTTCATAAGTTAATCTTTTTTTATCGATCTTAATATGACGCGTATATGTATGACTCTTTTAAGTTAAAGGTGAAATATTTGAATCCCGTTGACTTAGATATTTTACTTTTCATTTATCGTTTTTTTTCCCTTCCTTTCCAATTGTGTGGTTTTTCTTTTATAATATGCCCGCGGAAAATACACATTAGAGTTAAATATCAATGTTTTATTAATTTTTATGTAAAATTAATTTATAAAAAATGTCATACTTTGAACATAATTTTACACGAGAATAATTATGTTAAAAATATTATTCTTTAAAACTGTATTATGTACAGTGAAGCATTTACTCTTCTAATTTCAATTATCTTCAATATACATATGAACAACTACAAATTTCACCTTAGACTTGATTACATTGAATATACATACATCCTTATAAATTGAAAATTAGGTTATGATACGTTAAGTTATTTATAGCACAAGCAGAAATATATAGTAATTTGTGGTTAAATGGTCTTGGTTTGAGATTTTCTATTGGTGAGCTGTAAAGGTAATTTACATTACTCACTTAATCCTCCAACCATCTGCCAATAGGTCAGGGGTTCGAGTTACCTTTATCGTTTCAAAAAAAAAAAAAAAACCATTTGCGAACGTCATTGATCTTTTTTCATATATAAATTCGATCCAAATAGTGACGGGCATGACCTAATCTATTTCGGTTCGATTTTCAGGCCATTAGAAAACACAAATTTCGATTTTGATCAGGTTTGAATATGGACCGTCATCACCAACTAGTAGGGTTGTTAAGCAAGTCGAGTCTTAACGAAGGCTTATCTGGTTAAGGATCGAGCTCGGGATCACTCAATAGGATAAACGAAAAGGACTTAAGCTTCATATTATGCCCGTTTATGTAACGAGTCGAGTTCGACTTTATTTGATAATTAAAACTCGTTAAGATTGATTATTTTAATTTTATAAATATTTTTAATATAGATAAAGCTCGTATTTTTCGAGTTCGAGTCAAGCTCGTGTTACACAAACTCAAGCTCAAGTGCATTTTTAATTCGATTTGTTAACTAGTTGAACTTGAATTCAACTTAATTGAGCTCGAGTTGAGTATCACGATACTCCACTAGTTTAACAATACTAAGTACCGTAAGTTTTTAATAAATTCAGGGTGGGATGTGACCACACTGTTTTGTTTCAATAGTTTCAGCCAACTCAATTATTATTGACGGTTGTATTATTTCCGCTTATTGCAATTAAATCCTACAATTGTACTCTAAGTTAAATTGTTGTCTCATACATCATACATGCCACACCACATTTATCTATCTAACAACAAAATCTCCTCCATATATTATATATTATGGACTCAAAAACTCATCAATCTAAGTATATATCCCACACTTGCATTTTGATATATACTTTAGTTCAGAATTGAAAATGTTAGTAAAGAAACGCAGTTTGGTGATTACTTTGACATACTTCCTAAATATTCTATTTTTGTAAAATATAACAAGTAGCTAGAACCAATTCTAAGTGCATTTTTATATAGGATAAAACTCGTTTAAACATGGGAGGCGTCTACTTGTAGCCTAGTCAACCTCCCTTTTCAAATTGAAATTCAAAGTTTCTCAGTTTATTGCTTCAGCTGGCCCACCTCCTTTAGGTGGCGCCCCTTGCCCCGACCACCCCGCTTCCCCTGATGGCCCTACTTATGAATACGGTAATATGTCCAATTCGTTATTTGGATGTCTCATGATTGGATCCTAAGACATCACGGTACTGCATGGCCAAAATTTTGAAACATCCGACCCTAAAGTACCGAACTTAGGATAATCCGGGGTCGGAACTGGCAAAAAATAAGTAGATTATCGTGATAATACGAGACATCCGGACCAAGATGCTATATCCGAAGGGAAGCAGGTCCGGTCAACCAACACATATGAAACTACAATCCGAACCTAAAGAGAAACCAAGTAAAGCATCCCATAGCAAAGTCACTGGGAGAGGGCATTGATATTGTAGGCCCATTTTCACGAGGAGCTCAACATAAGAAGTTCTTAATTGTAGCAGTCGAATACTTCACAAAATGGGTCAAAGCCGAGGCAGTTTCCACAATCACGGAAGTCCGGGTCCAAACCTTTATATGGAAGAACATCATCTGCAGATTCGGAATCCTGAGAATCATTGTCTCGGATAATGGTGCCCAGTTCTCCGGGGCTAAGTTCAAGAGTTGTGCAAATCTCTTAAGATTGAGCAGCGTTTTACTTCGGTTGGAAATCCGCAAGCTAATGGCCAGATTGAATTCACCAATAGTACTATTGTCAAGATTCTAGAGTAAAGACTTAAAACTTTTCAAGGCAGCTTGGTGGATGACTTGGATGGGGTGATTTGGGCTCATAGGACCAGACCAAGAACCGCAACACATGAAACCCCATTTTTCCTTCTCTATGGATCCGAAGCGGTTTTCCCTTCAGAGATCATTGTGGAAACACAAAGGATCCGACAGTACACACCCAAAGAGAATGACACAACTCGAATCTATGACCTCAAACTCCATGAAGATAAGAGGAACACATCCTTAGCTCAGCTCATTCCTGATGTATCAGACCTTCATAGCCCAAGCCTACAACAAAAATATATGCAACAAGGATCTTCAAGTAGGGGACTTGGTTTTGAGCAGAGTCGACATCCTGAGCCATGTAGGAAAACTCAAACCCAACTTGATATACCCCTACAAGATTATTGGTATGGGAGATAAGAATTGGAAGATTGTGAAGGAAGAGTCCTCAAGAGAACATGGAATGCAGGGAACCTGACGACAAAGATGGCCATCTTATTCTCTCACAGTTGCCTCTGCATTTCGTTCTATCTCTGGCGGCGCATGCCGCATCTCTGGAACTGTTGGCCGCCTCTTTGGCCTCCCCCTGTCCTCCTCCTCGGCGCTGGGAGCATCTCTTCTTACAAGTCGTTCGAGCTCGTTTGCCACCTTTTTTCTTTGACTTTCGCATATTTTTCGACAATGCCGACATCTTGATTCAATAGCAAGGTCTTGGATGATTTGATGATTCAGCAGCAACGTCTTCGATAAATCAACGAGGTTTGGTGATGTTTGGAGGTACGTAATTAATTACAACAAAAAGCAATTGTCAATGCACAATTTTTTTTTAAAAATCTAACGGTCTATATCAAATCGCCAAAGGCTACTTAGTGATCGTCGTATCGCCTGTGAATGTGTGATCGCCATTCACCTCACAAATATTTATACTAAAAAATATACAAATATGAATGAAATCACTCAAAGTATTTATCCTCTAAACTTTTCAAAATTACCAAAATTTATAAATAAACATGTTAATTCCTAATTTGACGCATGTTGTCAGGCAGAGCGAAAGTATGTTTAAACCTAGAAAAGCTCGGGAGAACGGCACTTTTGGTCCACAACTATGGCGAAAATGGACACCCAATTACCACTTTGCACCACATGTGATTTGTAGTCCACAACTTCGATGAATTGAGATTTTTAGTCATAATTCGCCGAATTATCGGCGAACTGATCCTAGGTGGCGTTTTTTTCGCTGACTGGGCGATAAAAACACACTCCGTTGGTTGACTTGGCGCGACACATTAGATTATTAAACACTTCAGATTGGGCCAAAGTGCAAATTTCCAAAATAAGCAAATTAGTCCCCAGACTACATCAAATTCTCAAACACAAGCCCTTTAAGTTTCTAAAAACTTCAATTTAATCCCTGTAAATCCGATCGAGTTTCAAAAATCGATTTCCTCAGTCCTAGATCGAATCTGTTTATCAGGTAAAAAAAAAAGATATCGAATTGAGCAAAAAGATATTGCTTTCAATTATCAAAATGTATTGACCTGATTGAGGAACTTCAGTTAGCCTTGTGTTCTCTGGAAGCTCACCATATGCCTTCAACAACATAGCCTCATCGTTCATGTACTTGAGGATCACATCAGCTTTGTCATCATGTTAATTACCAATATCAATCAACGTTTATACATCTCACTTTCAGTAATTACAAAACAATCAATTAATCAATTCAGCACATAAATAAATCAGTCGATCATCACCATCATTGTCAATACATTTGGACTGTAAACAAACACAATCGAGAAGCAGAAAGTAACCGAAACAGAGCAAAATGAACCTGATAATTGAAACTCGATCTAGGATTGAGCAAAATGTATCTAGGACTGATTTTCAAAATGAACCTGATATTGCTTTCCTCAGTACCTGTTGACGAGTAATCGGATTGAGCAAAAAGATATTGATTTCATCACCTTCCAGACAAATCAAGCCGTTGCAGGTGCCAATCAAAAACCCAAATATCCGGAAAACCAGTCCATATGGTAACCTGCTCGTCCTCTTGCAGTGGGGAAGTTTTTACGGACCCAGATTCGATCTAGGACTGAGGAATCGTTTTTTGAAACTCGATCGGATTTACAGGGATTAAATTGAACTTCTTAGAAACTTAAAGGGCTTGTGTTTGAGAATTTGATGTGGTCTGGGAACTTGCGGGAAATTTGCTTATTTTGGAAATTTACACTTTGGCCCAATCTGAAGTGTTTAATAATCTGATGTGTCGCGCCAAGTTAGCCAACGGAGTGTGTTTTATCGCCCAATCAGCGAAAAAAACGCCACCTAAGATCAGTTCGCCGGTAATTCGGCGAATTATGACTAAAAATCCCAATTCGTCGAAGTTGTGAACTACAAATCACATGTGGTGCAAAGTGGTGATTGCGCGTCCATTTTCGCTATAGTTGTGGACCAGAAGTGCCGTACTCCCGAAAAGCTCAGAGAGAGACTTAATTTAATAATGCTTATGTACTTTATGGATTATGTAGTTATGAACCACACACATATAATATACCACAAACAACTCCTCGGAAATATTTTACAGTCTTCTTGTATGAATTGATTCAGGTTAAGCTTTTTAGCAGAGCAAATTCCAATATTTGCATTTCATGAACACAGCTTTCAACAAATTCCAATATTTGCATTTGAGGAATACGGATTTCAACAAATTCTAATATTTGCATTTCAGGAACACAAATTTCAGTCATTAAGTTAGATAACATATGAGTTCCAGATATTATTTGATGAGGTTGAAGAAAGCGTTAATTATTATAAAAATAAAATAAAAAAATACTTTGATGTGGTCTGCAAAATAAAATCTCTTGTGTCCACTAAAATTCATTAGTAATATGTGTGCTAGCTTATTTCTTTCTCTCTTTACATGCAAAACCTGAATTTGACATTTGCTAATAAATTCACTCAAAGCTCTTCACCGAGAATTCGCAAACACACCCCTGAGTGGTTATATCTCTTCTCTCATAATAAACATAACATTATCAATGACAATTCGAAAAATATTTTAAAATATAATATAAATTTAAGGTGATTTACATTTGATAATCATTTTAGATACTCCATAAATATTTAATCCTTATCGTTTCAGAATTTACATTGAAGAACAAACTTTGAACTGTAACAAATAAATATATACAATGAAGATCAAAATTCAAACTTTAGAGAGAGAGATTCATTTTATTTTTATTTTTCTTTAATTACTTAATTTTATTTTTGTGAGAGTCTAAAGAGTTTGCATTATTATATACTAATTGTGCGATGTTGTGTGTAAATTATTGATTTTTGTGTATTCGAAAATTGTGTACTATTGTATACTAATAAGGTTGTTTCGTGAGTCAATTGCTTTAATGAGAGCTCGGCTTGTTAAGGCTAGAACGGCTCGAACTCGAATCGACGTGATAAAGCTTGTTAAGATTGTTATTTTAATTTTATATGTTTGATATTTTTCATAGCGCTCATATATATGATTCGAGTTTAGGTCGAATTCGAACTCGTTACACGTTATATAAGCTTAAACTGAAAATTTATCTTTTTAAATTTTGTTAACTAATTGAACTCAAATTCAACTCGATTGAGCTTAAAGTAAGTATTACAATATTCAACTCGATTTGATTAACCACACTTCCATCCGCAAGTATATTTTATAAATTCAGGGTGGGATGTGACCATTGTCTTCTTTGAATAATTCAGCCGACTCAATTATTATTGTTGGTTGTATCATCTCCCACCACTCCTTATCGCAGTTAAATCCAACGATCACATATCCTGTAATTTAATTGAGTCATAATTCCGAAGTTAATTAATTGTAGTCAAAATAGTCTGTTAGTGAATATATTGGTGTCTCATCCATGCCATGCCACGTATATTATAAATGCTCGGCGATAGTAATCTTCTTTCAACTTTATCTATCTAACAACAAAATCTCCTCCATTCCATATTTCCATATATAATATGGACTGAAGGATTCATCTACGTATCTCACACTTGCATTTTGGTCGATATATAAATCAGGATGAAAATGTTAGTAAAGAAACGTAGTTTCGTGATTACTTTGACATGGCTTCTACTTGTAGCCTACGTCGTCACTTGTGCTCATGCAGCTAGAGTACCGGGAGTCGTTGTGCATTCTGGAGGTAAACTCAACTACTACTTCATTTACATTCATCACTGCCAATATAAATAAAGTGGGAAACAATTTTCGGGACGAATAAATTACTATGTTCTTTGCACATTAAGGTTCTATATTTTCCAACAATTGGTTAGCATTTCGATTCAATTAGATGATTTCTTTTGTTTGTGCAGCTTGTAATTGCTGCCAACTAGATAACTCGAACCCGCCCAAGTGTCTAAGATCATGCTGCGGAACGCCGGGACAGAAGAGCTGCTGCGGCTAGCTAGTCGGCCCTCGGCCGATAGATCGATCGATCTTGTGAGGCTGTGATCTCAAGTATTTCACAAAGAACATCATATAATGTTAACTTCAATAATTATATTTGTTGTCGTGATACTTAATTTGGTTTCAGTTAATTGATCACTGATGACGAAATGATCCAAATACATCAAAATATAAGCCTGATAGCGTGCATCCAGAAGGGTGTCGATGCTACGCATTTGAACACCACTTCCAAGGCCGGAGAAAGGTACCAATGGGCAATGGTCGTGCCGTTTGGGGCAAATGTCACAAACGTGGACCATCCTAATTTTTAGATGTCACACGATGGCCAAACTATGTGTCATTAGCCCCAAACGCACGGTCTCAAGGCGGTCTGTTGTGGCTAAATTTATAGTTTCCTTTGCTAAAATGCTAAGCATCAATTAAAGTAAAGAACGCGATAATGTGATCGATTGGTGTATGTATATAAAATGACTCCGATCCATCCAACGTATAGTCGATTTATGTGGCAGAATTATAAGCCAGTTGATAAATGAAGGAACCTGCTGCCTGACTCCCTTGATGCCAAGTAACAACTCATCAACATCTCTTGACAATTTATCACTTGGCATTCAGGGAGCCGGGCAGATAACTACGCGTAATAATCTATCTCACCCGATCGCCTCATCCCAAACCACAAGGGTCCAACTTATTCCAGTTCCAAGAACTAGAATCACATATATATAAATGTTAGTCTATAGAACAAATTAATGAACATTTGAATTGAAGCTTTACCTTTCAAGGGTAGTACCACTAAACCAAAGATGATATCTGTAGAGTGCTTTAGAGTAGCTAGTTTTAAGTCTTGAACAAAGCAGATAACTATGATATAACTGTAAGATTATTGAATAAGCAATCGTGTTTATTCATAGAATGATGTAGGATATATATACAAAATATAAGAAGCTATGTCTAATTTAATTAGAAATTAGAATAATAAGACTAATCTAACTAGGACTCTAATATATATATATAGCTATGTCTAATCTAACTAGGACTCTAATATATATAGCTATGTCTAATCTAACTAGGATTACATAGTCTATTTCACCCCCACAGTCGAAGCTGGAGGAAGTCTGACATTGAGACTGTCACGAAACTCATCAAAGAGTATGCGCGGAAGTCCTTTCGTGAAGATATCTGCTATTTAATAGCGAGAAGGATATGGTGAATTCGAACTTTGCCTTTAGCAAACTTTTCACGGACAAAATAAATGTCCATCTCAATATGCTTCGTGCGTTGATGTTGCACGGGGTTGCCGGAAAGACATATGGCGGAGACATTGTCGCAGTAGACCAAAGTAGCTTTAGAAATTGGACAACATAGCTCCATAAGAAGATTGCGAAGCCAACAAGACTCAGAAACGACGTTGGCAACGCCTCGATACTCAACCTTAGCACTAGATTTGGAGATCGTTGGTTGCCTCTTAGAAGACCAAGAGATAAGATTGTTGCCAATAAAAACACAATAGCCAGAAGTAGCGGCAAGTGTCCGGACAACCGCCCCAATCGGCGTCCGTATAGGAGACAAGAGAGCTGACAATGGTCTTGTACTAGTGCCATGTATATATCGAATGATGCGTTTGAGAGCATTCATGTGGTCGACCCTTGGATCGTGCATGTAAAGTCAAACATGTTGAACTGCATAGGAGATGTCAGGTCGAGTGAAAGTCAAGTATTGCAAAGCACCTGCAAGGGAACGCTAAAGAGACGGATCCTCACATGGCAAACCGGCTTCAGAGCCGAGCTTGCTGTTGGTGTCGACCGGTGTGAGAGCGGCTTGCATTGGGACATTTCGGCTCGCTGAATTATATCGAGTGCATAATTCTGCTGAGAGAGAAACAAGCCAGCTGATGTACGAGT
>JAYMSP010007248.1:0-10249 GCA_036897095.1 Plantago elongata
CTCGCCACTGTTTACCCACCGCCGCCTCCATTCCACCGCCGCCTCCATCCACCACCACCACCGCCATAAGCATTTACAGGTTGCTTCTCCTTATTTTCTTGTTTCTTTATTTCATTGGGTACATAAGCTGCATAAAAATAATGACTATATAAGTTACAAAATAAAAATCAATATCAATGAATTAATATAGCGTCTTTTACAATTAAATTTGAGCTATTAGATATTATATGCAATTAAATTATGTTCAACTATTGGATGAAATATAAATTATTTTACGTTAGTCACAAGTTTATGAATAAAAGTAATTTGTGCATGTAAAGAATTGAACATCTTACTTTTATCCTCATGATCATTTGTTGCAAAAGAGGAGATGACAAGTGTCGCAAACAAAGCGAGGAAAACGTAACCTTTGCGCTTCATTTTTCAAGATTATACACTTAAGGATTGGACAAGATCTTTTATGGTATGGTAGTCATATTTACATGAAGTCTATTTATAGGTGAATTGCCTAAATTGATAAGCCTATGAATGAGAAACGGACAATTTAAATTACAAAAGCATTATTAACTCTAGATGTAGTTTGTAGTTGGGAGTTCTGGTATAACTTCAAATTTTAAGAGTAAGGGATATTATATCTTATTTTCATATTATATTACTTTCGATGGCATAACTTTTAAATTTAATCCATCAATATCTTTATAGCCTTACTCTCATGTAGAATTATATAAATACAAAACACTACAAATATTAATAAATGTTACTAGGGAGCCCATGTTACTAATGCGAACTTAAAACATTAGGATGTTTTTGATAAATAAAAAATGCATTTTCTTAATCATGTATGTTCATCTATATTAAGTATATTTTATTTGAAACGGATAAAAAATTTATTAATAAAGAGCCAAGAGCACAAATGATGTTCTCAACAAACAATTACAAAGGAAAAAGAATCACAACATCCAATTCAAGGATACAAGTTCTCAGCCACGACTATAAAATCAATCAACAAATTACAATCAAGATCTAACATCCCAAGACCAAATCACCAAAATCAATAGACGCTCAACATGGACATCGATCAACTTATACTGCTCCCCCCTCTTGTCTTCACCATCAGAGGACATCTCAATCACACGAACACTCACATACTAGGATAAAAATCCATTTATATTAATATCTCTTTAAGTCTTTTAATACTCCATCCACCCTGAATTCATTTTTCGGGGTCGGACACAAGTTTTAAGTCAATATTGAATAAAATGGTAGAAATGGTGATAAAGTGTAAAAAATAGTGAGTAAAATATAATAAGTCGTGGATAAGGTAGAACATATAATATAATAAATATGAGAATTATTTTTATTCAAAAGGTTAAAATGTGAATTTGAGACGAAGCAAAATAGAACGGTATAATTACGTACGGAGTCAAAGAAAAATGAAGGAAAGAACTAAGGGGCTGATTGTTATGCGACTTAAATGCCTCGATTTAAATGCCTGAATAGTGATCGGAACTGTAGTGGGGTTGTTAAAATTGTGTTTGGTATAGAATTGTAATTGAATAGAGTATTATAGGTTTGTTATATAAGTAGAGAAAAATGTTGCTACTGTAGAGTCATTTTAATCTCCGATATTTAAATATCATAACAAATACAAAATTCCCAAGTAGCATCCAAACGGACATTCATGTACTACTCCAATCAGCCCCTAAATTTATTTCCCTAGTGGTAAAAAAGTAAAGATTGAAAGAGGAAAGAGAAAAATCAATTTTCCCTCCTCCAATTGAAAGAGTTTCTTACCGCACTCTCTTCCCTTCTCTTCTCGATCAAAACCAAACCCTCAAATTCTCCATCACCACCATTGATTCTTCATCATCATCTCTACTCTACCTTTCAAACCTTCACTTTTTATTTCTCTTACGAATTGTAACTGAGGTTAAAAAAACAAGATTAAACCTTTAGCTTACTCAAGTCTCGTTTATTTCTTGTAGAGGATCAATTGTTGGTTGTTTTTCAATAATTTTGTTGTTCTTTCTGGGTGAATTCTCAATATTTACCGGAATTCTTGACTGGGTTTTCGTAAGGTTCCAATTTTTTTTTTTTTTTTTTTTTTTGGTTGCTTCCTGAAATCCATAATTGGGAAGATTCTTATGAAAGCACATAGTTTAGAGTCAATTGTTATCTAGGCAATCTTGAATTCTATACGGTGCGAGCTGTTGTTTAAGTATCTCTGTTAGGTTTTATGTTTGTTTATTTGCAATGGTGAATAGTACTAGTAGTAATCATGGTGGGGGGAAGAATCCATCTAAAGGTGGAGGTGGGGGAGCCACCAAATCATGGGGCACCACTGTTTCTGGTCAGTCGATTTCTAGTGGTAGCGTTGGTTCTCCCTCTAGCCGTAGTGAGGCTGCAATTGCAGCTACTCCAGCCAGTGAAAGTGCACGGTTGAGTAACCTTGATATCCAAGGGGATGGCGCAGAAACTCAGGGGACCGCTGGGTGAGCAATTGTTGTTCTATTTTTGAGTGAATCATTAAATGTAATTGTTGAATATTCATGGTTGTTATTAATTGTTTGTTGGTTGTCAGATGGAGTTTGTGAATGTAGACATAATTGAATTTGAAGTTGATTTGGTAATAAACTGCTAATTGCTAATACGCGATTAATGTGGTGGAAGTTTAGTCACTATGGAATTTGATGGACTGTCCTCGGATGTTGGTTAGAAAGGATATATATATCCAGGATAGAGCGAGGAAAGGTTACATGGGAAGTTCATTGACATAGAGATAAAACATATTTAGGCTAGATATTATTCGTTTGAGAATCGTACTTTGTTCAAGGTTAGTCGATATTTTTGTATTTCTAGAATGTGACAGTTTGCATCCTTGGTCTGTGGTTAAGAATTCTGAGATTGTAGTAAGTATTTCATATGGAATAGCAAATGGCTGTTGATGTGCGTTTTGCTTGAGGGATTATATATGCTGGGTGTTCCATGTTATTAATGTTACCTATATTACTCAAAAATCTTATTAGTTTTTGAGATTTCTAAAATGTCATTGTTTTCCCTGTTATTTTGTCATCTTCACAGCAATAGGAAGAAGAAGAGAGCCCAGCGTGCTGCTGGAGGTGATAAGAATGGTAGAGGACTCCGACAATTCAGTATGAAAGGTTCGTTTGCTTCTCATCTCTCATTGTTTTATGAAAGTATTGAGTGTGCTGTGTGCTGCCTTCTCGATAGTGTAGCTTATGACATTTACATTTGTATAATTTGATCAAATTACCAAGAGGCCCAAGACTGTCTTCTGGAGGTGCAATTTTGAGTAAAAAAGTGAACTACAATACATACCATATAAATTGGTTGCTTTGTGCTGAATACACCAAGTAAGATAACTAGAATTCAGACATGAGGATCTAGAGAAACAACAAGAAAACTGCAATAAGTGAGTTTCTGTGAATCCTTAATAGAAGTTATAAATGATTAATCTGTCACTCTCCTGTGGATAGTGTGCGAGAAAGTGGAAAGCAAAGGGAGAACTACATATAATGAGGTTAGTGCTGCTGGTAAATATTTTGATACATTTTACGATCATCAATCGGGTTTACAATTTTTTGTGTGCTTAGTTTTTCTTTAACACAGAAGGCCTCACCACACCTAGATATGTTTTCCTATCTTTTCATCCTGGCATTTACTTGTTGTTTTTCTTGCATCATGCAACTTAGTTCTCCAGCAGTTTAACGATCGCTTTCTGGAACAAGTTGATTTGTCTAGAATGTACTCCATCCTTGATAAACTTTACTTTCCATCTGTCTAAAAAATTAATACTTCCTCAGCTTGTTAAAAGCTTGCAGGTTTAGATTCACTCTTCACAAGAACATTTTAATAAATTACCAAAAATCGATAAAAAGTTCGTAAAAGTTTGTGAGTGTTCTCTTGTGTAAAGAATGAATTTATTAATGGAAATTTAAATCCACCAGGTAAAAGTTTACTAATTTTTACTCAGATTTCAGTGTGATTTTTGTTTTTAATATCATCCCAACTTCTTACAGTACATCTCATGTCACTGATTAGTATAGCTGAAGAACTATGGTCCTTTTCTGTTTTGAGTTGAATATGCTCTTTATACTATCCATCAGCTACTTCACAAGTACTATTTAAGAAGGTTGTTTTCATTAAGCACAAAGCATCAAAGACAACACAATGCAAGATATGCTTTTGTTAATTACTTGGGTGGATAAAAGTTATCTTGCCTCTGCCTTTTCTAATTTCCATGCAGCAGTCATCTACTCGAATGATATCACATAAGTTTTGGTGTATTTTGAGGCTTGAATAATTCACATATCATATTAGTCTTGCAATCTATGATTCACGTGTTTTCTGGAAGAGTTGTAATCCTTGCTAGCTTTCATAATTGGTCTTCATTTGATATGGGTCATATGACATATATGTTGTTGCAGGTGGCAGATGAGCTTGTTGCTGAATTCTCTGATCCTGGGAACAGTGTTACATCTCCAGATCAGGTTTATTTGCAGTTTTGACTTGATTGAATGGCCTGTTTAGTGATTACCAAAGCCATAACTGGAGTTGGAATTTTTATTTTTTCTGAATTTTATGGCAGCAACAATATGATGAGAAAAATATACGTCGAAGGGTATATGATGCACTGAATGTACTCATGGCTATGGATATAATCTCCAAAGATAAAAAGGAAATACAGTGGAAAGGCCTACCTCGTACTACTTTGAATGACATTGAAGAACTAAAGGTTAAATTCTCTTTCTTTTTAGTTTTTCTCTTGTCTCCCTTCTTTTTAGTGTAACTGTGTAAGTTTCCTGTAAATTAATTATCCTCTTATTTTTGTCTTAAGAAGATAAATCCTCAGTGTGCTAAAAATTGTTCGTTATATTTGTTCTTCTTTGTAAGACATATATTAATGTTCTAATATTATGTTATACATATATGATTTATTGCAGACTGAACGTGGTGGACTCAGAAGTCAAATAGAAAAGAAAGCAGCGTATCTGGCGGAGCTCGAAGAACAAGTGATAACTCTAAATATATGTTTGTTTATCATAATCTTGTCCATATATGATCGCCAAGTTGTTTACTCATTATCCCGTATGTTATGTGGCAGTATGCTGGTCTTCAAAACCTCGTAGAGCGGAATGAGCAACTATATGGATCAGGAAATACTCCAAGTGGTGGAGTTGCATTACCATTTATTTTGATACAGGTAAGTTGTATGTGATTTAATTAAGATTGAATAATATTGCTACCAAAGTTAGTATTCGTTTTCACTTGTGTATTACTAGTAAAAGCTAACTTAGCATTCCCAACATTGGTTCTCTGTATCAGTACATTTGGATTTGCAAAAATTATTTACACTTATATTGTAGAATGCAATTAAGTTGATAGACAATATAAAACCGGTAGAATAGATATATATCTAAGGAAATATTTTATCTGTTAAAGAATATAGACAAAGGGCAGTTATGTTGACCTTGCCATGTTAATGTAATATGAGACTTCAATTAATATTGCTTTGTTACCCAATTTGTTTGACAAATAAGCTAGACATTGGCAGATAAGATCAAATTCAACCTCAAAATAATAAGCTGGAAGCATATTCATTAATTATTATGACTGATCTAATTATAGTAGACAGTCTCAGTGACCCTTTGGCAACATCCTGTGAGCTGAATAAATATCCAACCCAATTTATAGAAAACGAGGGAAATTACTTAAAGTCGACCTATTGCTATTTCTTTGGTCTTCTGTTCAGAACCAAGTTACTTGATCCTTACCTCAATCATACACATTTGCGACAGTAATAGACCTGTTCTGATCCCTCATCTGAACCAAGCAGTATATATAGTGTCTCATTTTTCTGCCCTTGGTTGTTTTCCATTGAAATAGTGAGCTGTGTTGATTTTCAGAAGTCCCCTGAAAATTGTGTTTTTGGGAATTTTTCTGATGCTTTTCGCCAATCTGTCTTAATTCTGTAGACTCGTCCTAACGCAACCGTGGAGGTGGAAATATCTGAAGATATGCAGCTGGTGCATTTTGATTTCAATAGGTAAGAGAAATATATACCACCATTCAGTATATACCATCAGCAGTATTTGAAGCCCTTTTACTACTGAACATATTAGGATAATTCCAAAAATGCTGTTTTTATTAGCTATCAGCTTAACAAACATCTTTTGTAATTGCAGCACTCCATTTCAGCTACATGATGACAACTATGTTCTGAAAGCTATGAAACTTACTGAAAAACAACAAGTTGACGGCACAATGGAAATTCAACCTATGGATGGAGGCGAAAGCTCAAGCATGCCCAGTTTACATCAAAATCAAATAGCTTTGCCTTCTAGGCCAGGTAGGCCTCCCCCCTCACCATCCATTCCTGGAATATTGAAGACACGCACAAAGCCAGAGCATTAGCATGTCACATTGTTGAGCAGGTTATAACATCTCATTCTCATCCATCGTATCTGTACATGATGTAAAAAAAAGAAAGTGGGAAAGTGAGCAGGTGGTTATAGCCTAGGAGGAAATTTCGGAAGTGGAAGTGAAGAGTAGGTTTTTGGTATTGCTTTGGGCAAGTGGTCTATTTTGGTCATAAAACTGTGCAATCTTTAGATGTGTAATGTAGGCATCTAGAGATTAAGGAGCATACAAGTTTTTAGTTTTTGGAATGCCCTGTCATGTATGGCAATTTGCTATACTATATCAACAGTCAACTTATATACTAGTTGTCTGATGATAATATACCTTTTGCTAAAACAAAAGAATCTGTTTTAGTTTGGTTCAACTTTCTGGATTGCAATGTCTGACCTATCTACCTTAAATCCCCGAGTTTTATGTTTAGAGGCGGCTTGGCATATATGATCGGATGGTTATTCTAGAGTTGAGCATTTTAGGGTATTTCAGGTAGGGCGAATTACATATGGACCCTTCTTAGATTTCCTAATTACACATGGATTCTTGTTAGTTGCACAATACCAACAAAGTCCCTGCTAGATATAATTTAATTACATCCAAGCCCGCAGATTTAACTTTTGACGGATTAAAGCGCTGAAAATTCTTTTTTATTCCTGGTACATTATCAGATTTTGGAATGAGCCAAGCAGACTTAAGAAATGGGTGTCATGTGCAAGGCACATGAGAACATGAGAACAACATATGTAATTGATGTAGAACATTAGGTTTTCATATGAAATTGAAATATAGTTGTTATATTGTTAAAAAAAATTACCCGTTGGAGTTGTTGGAAGCTTATTTATATTGTTTTTTTTTTTTTGCTCTTTTGTCCTATTTTTTACTAAGTAAAAATTATATATGTGAAATATGACCTCAAGTGACATACGACTAGTGTTGTTATTCGTCCGATTTGTAAGAATTCAATTTGTCATCAACTTACCATTCTATCCGTGATGAAATTCGGGCGTGGCGAATGAATATCTATTGGTGTGTCCGTTACATGGTTAGAATGCCTCAAGTAATAGAAGGTGTGCAAATTCAAGCACGGGGAGATATGATGCATGTCGAACTCTTGTGTGAATGTGCAACCACAACATTAAGTTGATATGCAAAACCAAGCTACAAGAGTTTCTAGTACAAGTGATCAAGTTGTGAAAAATATGTTACGAAGACAAGAAGAGAGTACAGCAAAACAAAGACAAATACATTAAAATTTGGCAACTTGTGTGCCTAAACTTGTTGTTTTGTATGTATTTTTTAGTGCAAATTGTAAGAGCATTTGAGTAGGTGTAATAAGTAAAATAGGAAAAACACAAGTTTGTATTGAATTTAGTTTTCAACACAAATTGAGTAGCAAAAGTAGAGTTGCAAAACAAGTATCAACCTTACCTAAACAAATCATCCAATAAGAACATCAAAACAATACTATCCAATGAACGTATCTACGGGTTATGACCAAATTAAGGTCTTCTAATTCCTCTACCACTGGTGGATCCTCCATTGCCACTACCACTGGTGGAATCTTGAGATTGTTCGGACCAACCATATGATTGATAACGACAATAAAATCTTCCTTTGTCACGTATGAACTTCATCACGAATAGAATAGTACGCTTATAACAAATTGAATTCTTACAAATCGGACGAATAACAACACTAGTAGGATGTTCACTTGAAGTCATATTTCACATATATAATTTTACTCAGCGAAAAACAGGACAACGGACCAATAAAACAGTACAAATAAGCTTCCAACAACCTCCAACGGCTAGTTTTTAAAAACTATAACGCCTATATTTCAATTTCATATGAAAGCCTAATATTCTATATCAATTATATATGAGTCCTAAGGCAGTGTTTGTTTTGCCAATTAACCAAACCAGCTTATAATCCGGTCAAACTTTAATTCACCAAAATGATCTATATGTAATTGTTTGACTAACAGGATCTTATTCGAGATGGAGAAAATCAGGGTATATGTAATTGATCATTTCGGATATTACCTGTTTTACAATAGTAATACTCATGGCCGAATTTGGACATGTGCGAGTAGGACCTTTGCACGAGGTCCAAAATGTTATATGTATGCAAATGGACTTTTAAAATAGTTTGTAAATTTAATTCAAAATATATTATTCTGTTTCAAAAAAAATATGTTTTAGTTTCTTTGTATAGAATTTCACATGCACAATGTGATGATTTAAAAGGGTTGAAAATTTGATTCTTCTATTCTAATGAAATATTATCTTCAAAATAATTACATATTTAATTTCGTACATTATAAATTGTTTTAAACCATTTATTGACGTAGCATTAGCATTCCACTTAAATTTATATTTGAAAACAATTATCGATATACTTAAATTATTCATATTTATTTAAGGTGAATAATTTATTTTTCACTTGTAACACATTTGAAAACCATTTAAACACTTTATTTTTTTTTAAATCAGTATTTATGATGCCAAATCAACTAATTAATTTTTAAATTATCTTTTATTAAATTAATTAATTGATATTTATAAAACTTTATAAAGGAAAGTCTTTGAAAAAATTTCAATTACTTTTTATCAAGTTAAACTATGGATGCAATTCCCACGTCTATGCAACTTAAATCTTTTGATCTTACTCTCTTTAACCATATTCAAAGACATGGCAACAAAATTGATCATTGATTAGCACGTGTTTGTAGACTAGTGTAGTTTGAAATTTGGATTAATACAATTGTAGAAAAAAAAATCGGACTCGTCAAATAGAATGATTAAAGTAGAGATATGATTGAATTTAATAAAAATCAACTTCCTAGAAAAAATGGTGATTTTGTTTCCAAGCTATCAGATTCATATATAGTTTCATACAAACTGCTAGAGTTCCATCTTTACAAACCAATTTTTATTGAAACTATGTCCATGACCTTATAAATTAAACCACTCGTCGTACATGAGATGGCTTGAATTTTTTCTTGATAAATTGATAGTTAAATGTTTGTGATAAGATTTGAAGATCTTTCCTCCATAAATTACTTTGAGGAAGATTTATTACTTTCTTGAAACTATGTCGATAGAAACATTAATTATATTGTTTTGGTAGCATTGTATTTTTAGTTGAGTTTGGAATTTTGTTTTGTTACAATTTTAAGAATGGATGCGAGAGTTAATATTAAATTTTTACAGGACCTCTAAAAATTTAAGTCGGTCCTGATAACAGTATATCCTTTGTAACTAGAGATAGGGCAAAATAGTCATTTTATCGAAAAAAATGATTGGTGACATTTGTTAATTTCTATGTGTTTCGTCCCCTCTAATACTCGACGGAGAAGTATATATGGAAGAGTGATAAAAAATTGATACTAGGAGCCCATAATGTGTGGAGAAGTTAGTGTACATAATATTGATTGTTGTATCGATGTGTTTCCCTTCTCTATTAAGTATTAATACCTTAAAATTCATTTCATTTTGATGAGCCATGATTCAGATAAGGAGAAGTCGACCAGCTCTTTCTCTCTTCAAATCTTCTTCTCCTCTTTTCAGAATCATCATTTCTTCTTGTTTCCATACAACAAGAGTTAGTAGTATTACTACTACTACTACTCCCAACAAACAACTCAGCAACAACGAGAAGATGCAGCAGCAACCCAGGTATCTGGATTTCAGCCGTGTACACAAGGTCAGTGATGCTCTCCATTTGTTCCATCATATGCTCAATATGAAGCAACCTGTTCCTTCTGTTTTCCAATTCAACAAATTGATGGTTTTGGTTGTCAAAATGAAACACT
>JAYMSP010007249.1:0-10248 GCA_036897095.1 Plantago elongata
AGAAGGATTTAATTCTCTTCCAACCAACCTGATGTTTGGTCCAATATCACATACTCTATAATCGACCAAGTTTGCTTTGTCTCCTGTCATGTGCTTCCTGCATCCACTATCAAATAGCCATTGAGTCTTAGTCCATGACGCGTTCTGCACAAAACAGAAACAAGAGTTAGGATTCTTGCTTCAAAAACAGAACCACTTAGACTAAACACTCTTCCTGTGGGAATCCATTTCTGAATGAAACTCTTAGGAGTAGGTTTTTGTCTACTTAGAACATAAGGAGGAATCTTAGAATCATCGGATCTCAGATCGATCTTCCTTCTTGCAGTATTCCTTGGTGTTCTTCGTGGTGGCTTCAGAGACCTATCAGGTTTCTGAGATTGCTTTTGAACAAGCTTCGTCATCCTGGCCAAGTTATTTCTAGCCTTGGCATTCAGACTTTCAGTGGTTTGGGATTGCTTCCACTTCTGATAATTCTTGTAAGCAATTCTATCTTTCCACCATCGCTCTTGTCCTTCCTTATATTGTTCCAGTAGGAACTTCCCGATAGCACGATAGCCAATACTATTTCGAGCACTATTCGCTTTATGAACATGATTTTCAGCAGGCTCACTAGTTTCTGCATCATCCCTATATCCATAGAATGGTACAGTCAGAAATACACACAAACTGGCGATGCTTCCCTTCCTAGTGATATAACATTGTGGATGATCACAAGTTAAAGGATCATGTTTCTTTTTAGAAACCTTTTCCACATGTTTATTTGGAACTTATTGTTCCTTCAAAAGTTTGGTCGCAACTGCTTTACCTTTGTCAAGAACCTTAGCTTTCTGACCAATGCTATAGGTTTCTTGGTAATCTTTCTGTTGACTTTTTACAAAGGTCAATCTTTCATCACTCTTCTTCAGAGGAGTGGAATAACTTTATTGGAGGTCAAGTCCAAGTCCTCCTTTCTCAAAAGGATCTCTCAAATATGATTGAACCTCCATGAGAGTTCACTATCTTTGTGTTAGGAATATCTGTTTGTATTTTTGATCAATCACCATATGATTTATCTTTAGTACATAAAGGTGACTAGTACTCTTGGTTCATTTGAACATTGTAAAAGAGGAAATCACTTGGTATGTTAGTCTAGTTAAACTTGTAATAGGATTATTAGGTCTCTGAATGTAATTTTATATTTTGAGATGGCCATGAAGAAGGATCCTAGTAATGGATTTTAAACGAAGATTTGAAGACTGAAGATTGCACAATTTTGATGAAGACATAAGGGTTAGTCTTCTCAGATAAACTATGTTCAGTAATCATATTTTATAGTGCAAATATTGCACATAACATATCTCTGAACATATGACATCATTAAGTCAAGGAGCATGCTAGCTATCAGAAAGGCTATGTGTCCGTTGAGACTACAAGACAAGAAATAGTACAGTGTATTAATTACACTGGCTGAAAAGTCGATCAATACATAGTCCTCTCTGAAAAATAAGAAAGGGACTTTTGAGTACTTATTTCGAGATATCAACGGGTTGAATTTTGAGAAGGTCTAATGGATACAATTCGAACGACTCTCAAATTCATCTATAAATATCACCACTTACAAGATGAGAAATACACACACGAACTATGCTCATATCTACATATCAAGCAAGTGCTCTCTCAAGAATTCTTACTACCATTCTCCAAGCTTACTGTTGCAACTAATAAGCTCGAAGAATCACTAGTAGTTCAAGTGTCCTGAACCTATAACATGAGATTGTTATCGTGAAAGAGTTGAACTTTCAGATACCCTTTCTGAAGCTCATTCTCCATAATGGATACAAATGGCTTGGGTCAGAAAGGAGAACCTACTATATACCGAATAAGTATATTTAGTAGTGTTATCTCTTCATGCTCTCTGAAAATATAGATGAAAAGTTATAAGAGAAGCTTACCTGACAATCAACTTATAACGAACACCATCAAGGCGTGGAGTACATGAAGTACTTGATTTGAGAAATCAAGAAAAAGCTCCAAGGTTATCTTGAGTACAGGAAGTATTTGGCTCGAGGAGCTAGGGAAAACTCAGGGGGAACATTTGGTTGGGAACCATTTATCTGTAGGGATCTTAGAATATGATTTATTGTAAGGTGAACTCAATTATTTGTTCTAGTGAATTTCAGGTCTCAGAAAGGCCGAGTGGATTAGTTGGAAGATTACACCATCTCCAGATACCACTATAATTTGCTGTGTTATTTACTTTATTGTACTTACTTTCCAGCATTACACACACACATATTATTACTGCTAAGTAAAATCACATTTATCTATCGCTTAAAGTCTTCCACTCTTTGAATCTAAGTATCAGAAACCTCCCAGTGTCTGAGAAAGACTGTTTAACGACGAAAGTTTGTAAACACTATTCACCCCCGCCCATCTAGACTTTTCCTTTGCCGTTATCTGGACCAACAAGTGGTATCAGAGCGGGAAATTCCCAAGCCTTCTGCACTGAACCTCGATCCGCCATATAGGTAATATTTTTGTCGCTTTCCGAGGACGTTTTAATTGTGTGTTAAGTGTGCAGGTATGTCTCAGAGTGATGCTCTGGTTCTTAAACCAGAGAATTACGAGAAATGAAAGAACAACATGATGCTGCATCTTGAAGCAATTAGTGATGAGATGATCTATGTCATCAAGGAAGGGCCAATCAAAATTAGATAGTTCAAACAAGGGTTTGGAGTATTTGATGGTCGAAGAAATGCTGTTGCTGAAGGTAGTGATACTTTTACTAGTGATAGTAGTCGTGTTGTTGCTAGACAAGTTGAGTATGAAGACAAACCTTGTGACACTGGATATCGAAAGATGCCAAGAGACACAGATTGGATGGTCAAGCTCATAACATCATCATCCGATCGACACCTGAGCATATATATAGTGTAAACTGTGGTGTGCAAAGACGGAGAAAGTTGCCTGGCAATTGATTGAAGAAATCTGTGTCGGAACTAAGAAAACCAAGGATAACAAGATCGAGGTTTTGAAAGTTAAAATTCCAGAACTTCAAACAGGGTCCCAATGAAACTCTGGAAGAACTTGATTTTTGGTTTACTACTCTCATGAGTGATATGACTGTACTTGGAGAAAGTGACAGATATTCAAATTTTGAGAAGGTGAAAACCATCGTCATAAGCTGGAACCAGAATTGGGAGCATACCTAGTACTTCTACTTCAATCAGAGAATGCCCCAAATCAGTGGAACTCTTTTTCACATTTGGTCACAGTAAACTATGAGACAACCCAACGAGGGTTGGTTGCGGTTGAAAAGTTGCAGAGTTTTGCTCAAGTTACCCAAGGTACTTCCGAAAAGAAGGATACCAAGGAAGTGTCTGAAGAAAATGCTCTTGCAGTGCGTCACATAAACAATATGTTAGTCAAAAGATTGAAAGGAGAAAAGCAAAAGAGAAGCTGAAAAAGCATCTCGACCCAAACTACCATCAGTCCAAGAACATCCAAATGAACAACTCTTTGAACAACCCTGCTCAGAAAGCCGTTAGTACTGAAGTTGCTGAAGTTGGGAATGATATATGCTTTTATTGTCAGAAACCTGGTCACTTCAAACCTGATTATCCTGCTTTTAACTAGCTTAAGACGGGTGACAAAAAGGAGAGAAGAACATTCAAGAGAACTCAAAGGACATTGCTCACCAAAGAGAGAAAGAAGATCCAAATTCAACTTGATGCTCTGGATATTGAGTCAGATCTGAAGGTGAGGATTCAAAAGACTCAAATTACCATCACCAGAATTGTGTGGGATAACTCACGATGTCATCGACTTTAGCCTAAAGAAGAATGATTTGTGTGGAGTTGCTGAGATTGTAGGTCCTGACTTCTCTAATACTGAGGAATGCCTTATGGCTAAAAGTGATGATGATGTCATTAAGGATTTGGAATTGGTTAAGAGTGAACTTGATCAATATGAGAGAAAATTTTTGGTTGCTGAGTCAAAAACCAAAGTTCTGGAATAATGCAAAGAAACTCTTGAAAAAGAGATTTCTAATTTGACCAAGGTGGCTGTGATTAAAGACGCTGAAATAGCATCTCTGAAATCTCAAATATCGAAGAATGAAAATTCTCATGAGCTAGCCTTGAATGAGCTAAATGAGAAGTTGAAGAAACTTCTTTCTGAAAATAAATAACTCAGAAAGAAAGAGGTATCTTTCAAATCATTTGTCAAAGCTAGTAACACTCTCACGGAGGTTCAATCATATTTAAAAAACCCTTATGAGAAAGGAGGACTTGAACTTTGTAAGGCCCCGTATGGTCCGTACGTCAAGGATTATGCCGAACTTCCAAATACATAGATATATCAAAGTAATAATTATTACAGACCCCAAATTTAATTTATAATTCGCTAGTTATTACACACGTCTACTATAGCAGTAGCGTAGTAAAAATGCCTAGTATCAGTCTGTCAGTCAGTCTGTCTATCTATCTACCCCGACCTTTCTCCGTGCTCTAAACCTGGGAAATCAAAGTTAAACAGGAACACCGTAAGTCAACAGACTTAGTGAGGATAATCAAGCAAGTATAAGAAAATGCATGAATGCAACCGGATAGCAAAACTGATCATTCAATTTTAAACAAGGGGGGGGGGGGGAACCGTTAACAGTCAGTCAGGATCGTAGCACATGAAAGGTGCTAGATTTACAGTACTAAATAGTAACTGTCTTGGGCTTGACCAAACAGATCAGGTTTCGGTCAAACAACAAGTAACTGTCACGACCCATCACAAGTCATAAAATAGGACCATTTGAATAGTCCGAACAGTCAGTCAGGAGCCCGAACAGGTAGCGCTGCAGATCGCTTTAGAACATTTGTCGACAACGTCGACCAGGACGGTTTACCAAGTTTTTTTCCAAAAACTATGTGTGGTTGCTTTTAAAATCATTTTTCGTGCAATGCAGTTTATGTGGATCAACAGGACATAATCAGGATGAAATATCAAGAGATAACTGGAATAAAAGAATATCAGGTCAGAATCAAGCTACAATCAGAATTCAGTTCTACAAGATTCAATACTAATAATACAGTTAGTAATCGCAAATAGTCATCGGGTCAGTCGGTTGTCATCGGGTAGTCGAAGTTAGTACTAGGCAGACAAATAAATAAGCAGGAACAGGTACAGGAATTTAAAGACTGGAAGGGTAACAACTTTCCCAGGGCCGGATGCCGAAAGCCTGTAATCGCTCACCTTGAATGGATTTGTATGCTATGCAACTTCGTAATCCTGATACATGGACAATACTACTTAACTTTTTACGCAATAATAATTGTAAATTTCCCGTAAAATTCCCCCCCCCACCAATTAATCATAAACAAGTAGCAATTATAAGGACGATGACGCTTAAGCATATAATTTCATATAATCATATGATGCTACAACATACTCCATATCGAAACAATACCAAGTTTCACGATCACGTTGGAATTAATTTGGAACATGCGGATACTATGTGCAACTATACCTGCTGAGCAAATAAATAAATAATGCCAAGAAACAGGTTGATTATTCCAACCAAAGGTGGAATTAATTTTTAACCAACCAAATCCCAATTAGACTAGGTACTGTGCAGCAGATAATAACGAGACACAAGAGTAAGATGATTACGACATTGAGAGTGCAGTTTAACTCGCAAATTACCCACTTGACAAGTGCAATAAATGGAATTTTAGGCGAACTGAAACAAAATATAATTCATAGTTGCACTGCAAGTAACTGCAAGGGCACCTGATACTTCACAATTGCTTATTCTCCCTGAAGTTTGAAAAGCTGGTACACACATAAAGTAATTACTCAATGTTTTTTATTTTCCAGAGAAGACGAGTACTATTTTGTATGAGAACTTCAGGGCGTGTATAAATTATTCTTCATTTTCAAAGAAAAATAAGTAAACAGGATGAACTTCAAGGGTGAAACTCTAGCAGGCTAAGTTGTTATTCATGGTCAGGAAACATACTTCTTATATTGGGATGAGATAAGTCACATAACCTATAACAAATGCAGTTATATGGTGTATACTAATACCATATTCTGGGCAAAAGTTTACCATAAACCACAACTAGGAATTCACCCATGTTTATACTACAGTAGGACTGTTAATCAATTATACTTCCCCAGTTGAAAACACTAAACACTGCACCCGCAATTTTAGCTCAGTAGTACTCTAAATCTAATGACTCCACCAATGTTACCCTAAACTAAACCTTCTGCTCATCCCTCCCTCAATATAAAATCTTGGTTCTGCTCCTGCTTATACTCACCATCAATCACCTGTAAACTCGAACCACGACGACAAACAGGACTACAGGTAGTGTCCATACTCTAAGCTACTGGACATTAACTTCCAGCTACAGATTCACTCATAGCTAACAATACTATTAACCCCAAAAAGTTTATTTAGAAATTTAAATGAGACAAATTTTCTCCCAATCGAAAGGTAACAATTTACATGATCAACAAGTAGGACATACGAATTCCACTAGAACAGCCAATTAATTCATCAATGAAACAGTGATCGCGAACATCTCCCGGCCACGTATCGTTGAGGGGCAATCCGGTCTTTTCCCGCGGCGGCGGCGGTCGGTGATGGCGGCGCCTTAACAGAGAAGGAAGACGGCGCAGTCGGTTTCTCGTGGATTGATTTAAACTGACGGAAATGGGAAGGAAGACGGCGCAGTCGGTTTTTATTATTTTATTTTTATTATTATTTTATTAATATAATATCAAATAATAACTTAACGCTTATTCGTAATTTCGCATTCGACCCGTTGTTATCAGTTAAGATACTAGCAATAATAATAATGATAATAGTAATAATATTAAATTATTTACTAATACAATTGGCTGAAATTCAAAGTTCTTAGACTCTCCCCCACTTTAGGGAATTTGGTCCTCCAAATTCGACCTATCCTTGGTAAACAGATACGGGTACTTCTCTCGTATATCAGCTTCCTTCTCCCAAGTTGCTTCCTCTAGGGTATGATTCTGCCACAAAATCTTAACTAGAGGGATTTGCTTATTCCTGAGTTCCTTCACTTGAGTATCTAGGACTCGGAGGGGTTTCTCTTCATAGGTCAAATACTCTTCGAGTCTAACATCAGTGGGTTGGAGGACATGCTCAGGGTCAGGGTGGTATTTCTTTAGTTGGGACACATGGAAGACATTATGGATTCCGGTAAGGTTCAGCGGGAGTGCCAACTCATAGGCAACTGGTCCTACTTTTCGAGTTATCTCGAATGGTCCAATGTACTGGGGCGCAAGTTTTCCTCCTTTTCCAATTCGTTTAATCCCCTTCCTCGGGGAAATCTTCAAGAACACTTGGTCTCCTTCTTCAAACTCCAAGTGCTTCCGTCGACGATCGGCGTAGGATTTTTGTCTATCCTGAGCCGCTTTAATCCGTTGTCAGATGATCTGTACCTTCTCAATTGAATCCTAGACTATCTCAGGAGGTAAGGCATTTTCTTCTCGAGTTGAGGTATTTCTCCAATCCTCCATATCCCAATCCAAAGGTGATCAGCATTTTTGACCGTAAAGTGTTTCATATGGTGCCGTCTGAATCGAAGCTTGATAGTTGTTGTTGTAGGTGAACTCGATTAACGGTAAATGCCTGATCCAGGTTCCAGGGAAATCTAAACTGCATGATCTGAGTAGGTCTTCATGGAATCGGATTGTCCTTTCCGATTGTCCATCAGTTTTTCGGTGATGAACAATATTGATTTCAATTGCGATCCTAGACCTTTGTGTAGTTGTTGCCATAATTGGGACGTAAATTTCGGATCTCGGTCGGACACGATACTGACAGGAATTCCATGTAGTCGAACAATTTCCCGTATATATAGTTCCGCCAACTTCTCTACGTTGTACTGCGATCCGACTGGAAGGAAATGAGCAGATTTGGTCAATCTATCTAAATTTACCCAAATGCTGTCATATTCGTGGATTTTCGGAAATCCCGTGACGAAATCCATGGTTATTTGGTCCCATTTATAACAAGGAATTGACAAATGGTTGTAACAATCCGCCTGGCCGTTGATTCTCGGCTTTCACCATCTGGCAAGTTAGACACCTTTGCACGTAAGCAGCAATATCCCGTTTCATCCCATGCCACTAGAATTTCCCTTTGAGGTTGGCGTACATCTTGTTTCCTCCGGGATGAATGTTGTAGATGGTTTTATGACCTTCGTCGACGATTCTATTTCTCAATTCCCGTGGAATCCATAACCTCTACTTGTCTCGTAATACTCCTTTATCATCCAGTTTCAAGGGGGATTTCTCGCTTTGCATTTCCGTCTTTAATTTGCTCAATGCGGGGTCCAACGGTTGATAATCCTTGATCTGTTCGTAGAGATCAGACCTTATAGCTAGACCACTGTATCCGCATCTCGGTTTCACTTGCAAAATCCCTAACTTAGGTGCAGCTGGAATGCTGTCCTTTTTCCGACTTAAGGCATCTGCTACTAAGTTAGCTTTGCCTGACTGGTATGAAATTGTACAATCATAATCTTCTAAGAACTCCATCCATCGTCGTTGGCGTATATTAAGTTCCTTAAGAGTGAAGAGGTATTTCAAACTCTTATGATCTATAACAATTTCAAAAGTCGCACCGTATAGGTAATGTCTCCACTTGGCCAATGCGAAGATAATAGCTCCAAGTTCCAAATCATGCGTCGGATAATTTTGCTCGTGGGGCTTCAATCTACGGGATGCATAGGTAATAACTTTCCCTCGTTGTGTCAGCACACAACCATATTTTTCCCCTGATGCATCGGTATAGACTATGAAATCTTCGTAGCCTCGGGGTAGAGCCAAGATCGGTGCTGAAGTTAGCCTTTCCTTTAACTCTTGGAAGCCGTTGTCACACTTCTCGGTCCATTCAAATTTGGCATTCTTGGCGGTGAGGAGATGCAGAGGCTTATCTTCGAGAAGTCTTGAATGAATCATTGATAATATCCTGCCAATCCCAGAAAACTTCTAACTTCGGTAGCCGTTTCAGGTTGTTTCCATTTTAATATGGCTTCGATCTTGTCTAAATCAACCTGTAGACCTTCTCGGGATATCTTGTGCCCTAAGAATTTAACTTCCGACAACCAAAACTCGCACTTGTTGAATTTAGCATATAACTTCTGTTGTTGCAATGTCTAGAGTACCAATCTCAAGTGCGTGGCATGTTCCTCCTGACTTTTGGAAAAGACCAATATATCGTCAATGAAAATGATGACGAACTTATCCAAAAATGGTCGTAATGTTCGATGCATTACATCCATGAAAGACACAGGTGCATTAGTCAATCGAAAGGGCATAACTTCAAACTCAAAATGCCCATATCGCGTGTTAAAAGCCGTTTTAGGAATATCCTCCTCCCGGACCCTCACTTGGTAATATCCTTGTCTTAGATCCAATTTTAAGTATACCGAGGATCCTTGCAACAAATCAAATAGCTCGTCTATGTTGGGTAGCGGGTACTTGTTCTTGACGGTTAGATTATTCAGCCTTCGATAATCTATGCACATCCTCAGTGTACCGTCCTTCTTTTTGACAAACAATACTGGAGCACCCCAGGGGGCACTACTTGGAAGAATGAAACCTTTTTCCAGCAACTCCTGTAATTGAGTCTTAAATTCCCGGAGTTCTGCTGGGGCTATTCGGTACGGTGTTCGGAATACTGGTTCCGCTCCAGGGAGGGTTTCTATAACAAACTCTACTTCACGATGCGCTTGTAGCGTATTAAGTTCTACCGGGAATACATCCAAAAATTCCTTTACAACCTCAACATTTTCTATTTTGGTTTGGTCCAATGCAGGGTTAATCAAGTAGACTAGGTAAGCTTGGCACCCATGCTTCAAGCATTTATATGGCTTAGCTGCTGATATCACTCGGGTTTGGGTAGCAGTGTAAGTTTCAAAAGTGATTGGTTTTCCTAGGGAATTATGTCGATTTCGGTAGTCGAGTATTGCATGATGTACATACAACCAATCCATGCCCAAAATTAAATCATGCGTATCTAATATTATCTCTATCAGATCTGTTGGATAACTTTCACCCAGATACTCAACTGCGCAGTTGGTGTAGACCCTATCTGATATTACACTACTGCCAAAAGGAGATTGGATATCAAAGTAATATGCTAGTTTAGCAGGGGTAAAATTTAACTTTCTAGCATATCGGGCAGCAATGAAAGAGTGTGTTGCTCCACTATCAAATAAAGCTGTACCAGGG
>JAYMSP010007250.1:0-10247 GCA_036897095.1 Plantago elongata
AGTCTAATTTACGCGATTTCTTCCACGTTGACTCATACGACATCATTTGATTTAATTCTACATATTATAAAAATGATAGCAATTTTATTTTGGAATTTAATTTTGTAAAATCCCAAAAATACTAAAAACATTATATTTTGTATTATAATATACAGTTTTTAATGTCATTTTAGAGTAGACGAATTTTGCTCGTCTACACCTATACCCCCATCTATCTCACACTTATACAAGTTATCCCATTTAACCCAATGGATCTTATCCTTACCACCGTTACCCCACCAAAACTTAGAAATAAGGGATTCAATCTCATTAAGGAGGTAGTCCGGAAGTTTAAAACAACCTATAACGTAAGTATGAATGGATTGGAGAACAGATTTAATAAGGACTTCTTTTCTGGCTTTAGAAAAGAAGTTCTCACTAAAACCATGCATTTTCTCCCAAACCATCTCCCTAAGCCAACTAAACAACTCCTTTTTAGATCTACCAATCTCTGTAGGAAGTCCTAAATATTTTTCATGCTTTTGGACAACCTGAACCGGTAAAATCCCCAACCACATCCACAGTCACACTACTAGTGTTTCGACTAAAACAACCGTGGATTTTTCTAAGTTGATTTCCTGACCCGAGGCTCTACTATATCGAGAAAGAATAGAGGAAATCTCATGGGCAGCCTCCACATTAGCTTCACAAAAGAGCAAGGTATCATCCGCAAATAAAAAGGTGGGAGATCTTTGGTGCACTAGGGCTAACAGCCACCCCAGTCAACACCTCCCTCCGCTCAGCATCAGTAATAAGAGCACTAAAACCTTCGGTACATAATAGAAACATATAAGGTGAAAGAGGATCACCCTGACTGATCCCCTCTCTGGCTGGAAAGCATCTAAACATTCACCATTAAGCATGACAAAATAGCTAACAGTACGCACATATAACAAGATAAGATCAATACATCTTTTCTCAAATCCTAATCTGTAAAACACACTCTTACGGAAAGACCATTCAACTTTATCACAAGTCTTACTCATGTCATGTCCAATTTTAAAGTCATAAAAGTTCTTACCCTTGGTTTTTTATTTTAGAAAATGATTAACTTCATAAGCAACTAAAACATTATAAGTGATAAGTTTTTCTGGTAGGAAGGCAGAGTTTCAGAAAGTATGGTATGCATATGACGCTTTAGTCTATTAGTAATTGCTGTGGAAGCAATTTTAAAAATAACATTATTGAGAGTAATGGGTCTGAAATGGCTAACAAGTTCAGGTGTTTGGCACTTTGAGATTAAAATAATATGAGTATAATTCAGTTTCGTGTCCAGAAAATAATCATTCAAAATAGCCAGAACACAAGAGACAACATTGTGACCAACAAGAGACCAATTTTTTTGAAAGTAAAGAGCAGGCGATTTTAATGGATACATATCGAAAAGAGCTTTATTTACCTCGTATGGAGTGAACAATCGACCCAAATCTGCATTGATATCTGCATCAACTCGCCTGCCTATAATCTCAGTTACTGTCTCGATATCTGTTGCACTGGGACGTTAGAGGTGAAAATATTCGAATAGTACTCATTCACAATACTCCCCATATCCCTTCAATCCTTACAGTAAAACCCCCTCAGAATTTCGCAGCCCCTTTATCTGATTACGGTGAGCTCTACGAGTGGCCTGAGAATGAAAGAAACGCGTATTGCGATCTCCTTCAGCCATCCACTGCACTTTCAAACGCTGTTTCCACATAACTTCCTCCTTATCCAAAATAATATTCGAAGTCCAACCTTTTCCGGTGAATCTGCTCCTTAACCACAGAAGTACGTGGTTGTTGATGTAGCCGACTGAGATCTGTTTCCAGTTCACGTACTTGTGTCTTGACATGACCAAAAATAATTTTACCCCAATTAGCTAGGCCCACTCGACACTGGTCTAAATTTGCAGTCAAATCCCGTTGAGAATCCCATTCATTCTCGACCAAAGTAGCACAATCACTTGCTTTTAGCCACATTGCTTCAAACCTAAACCTCCTTTTGGGCCTGTAATGTTGCTGATCCAGCCCATCATACAATATTATTATGGGACTATGGTCTGAGGCCCGTGTATAAAGATGTCGGACCTGCACATTAAGAAAAGCGTTTCTCCAACCAGTATTACACACTGCACGATCCGGCCTTTCTCGAATGGTTTAGGGTTCATCACGATTATTTATCCAAGTAAAAGTATATCCCATGTATCCCAAATCCTGAAGATCACCGTACTCAAATGCTTTACGAAAATCATGAATTCGCTATTCAGGAGTTCTCCGACCCCCTTGTTTCTCGAGAAATTTTTCCATGAACCAGGTCAACAATTATGGTTGAAAATAAACCACATTCTTTGAGAAATAAGATTAGATGAATTTATCATTCTCCAATTCACGTGGATTGTTTTCAACCACATGATTTATTTATGAACTTACTCATAGACCGGATCTATGTTAGATTTTTTCCTTGTTTCTTCCTATGAACCAAGACTTCATTAAAATCCCCTACACAAACCCATTACCGACAAGATTCATCCTTCAAATGTCGTAACAATTTCCAAGTCCGATTTCTCAAAGGAGAATCTGGTTCCCTATAAAAACCAGCTAGTCTCCATAAAATTCCACTACTAGTCAATTGGACATGGGCATGAGGGTAATAAGAATAGGTTGATCGAGTGAAGAATTAGTGTTATGTATAGATACCGTGAGAGCCAGATAAATCCAGTAAACTAGCTATGTTTTTCGTCATTAGACTTTATTACTATGTATCGACATGCATTGGGCCCTAAATCCAGCATCAACTCAATCATATACTATGTATTTTTGCCTAGTCGTCACCCTTAACTTTCTATCACACACCCTGGTATATATGTCCAGCAATTGGAATACACGTATTTTCCCTCCATGTTAAACTTTTTATTTTATCATTTTAGATGTCTCACTTTTCATTTTCATTTTCGTAATGTTACATTCCAATCCACCTGAATCACATCAAATTGTACCATTTCCAACTTTACTAACGTGTTATTTTTCTTTTTTCGAAACGGTAAAAAAATGACTTGAACCCCCGATCTATTGGTTGGAGTTAAAGCGTATTACTAACTGAGTTGTACTTCGTTGTCACTAACGTGTTATCTTTACTTAATTCATTCTTTATTTTTTTTCTTCATTTTAATAATACTAATATATCCATTTTAACGACTTGCTATAATCTTCTAGATATTATTTATCACTTTTATATATAAGCATTTTTCATTTAATTATCTTATTGACTAATAAATTAAGCGATAAATTATTTTCGAAGCTAGATTCGTGCACACATAGAGAACATTGTCGTAGTCTTGTAGCTGTACTCGATGAAAAGATGGAGCCGAAATCCTGAGAAATGAAGTGATGGCAAATGAAACACGTACCAACCTACACGGCTGGAGATTCTACGATCGATACGTCCAATAAATACATAAAGTAAGATTCAAACCAAATACTTTGTTGAACGTACAATTGGGAATTAGATTAAAAAATTGGAGTAGGTGCTCAAGACAAATTAGTATCGCAATCGCATATTCTATCACATGTTCAGAAGATTTAGTCTAACCTCCTAAATCCGGACAACAAATACTAAGATTAATTAAACACCTTCCCTTTTAGGACCGTATCTTAAAAGATAATCGGATCATTAATGCACCTGCTAATCATCCAAGTAGTCGTAGAAACTTTCACACAAAACTACAAAATTCTAACAGCTTGGTGGAGATAATCTCAAAGACAATTCAGCAAATCAACTAAACAAGACTACTTAAATCTTCATTACTACGTGGAAATTGGAATGAACAAGCTTTTTTAATTGAGCCACGTACATATGTTGTAATGTTTTGTATCCACTAGGTATAATTTTTGAGTCAATCATATACCTGAAAAGTTGAGGATTTTGTGAGATATTTGGGGGATTTGTTTCTTTTTTATAGTGTTGCAACTTGAATGTGTTATGAGAGACATTAATTGTGATATTGTTTTGCAAATTAGTGAATAACATTTAAGTTGAATATCTTGTATAGTATAAAGTTGACCAAAGTTGATGATAGTGTCTTCACTGTGAATAATTTTAATTTGGGATAAGTGGTGGTTATTATTCTACGTGCATAGTTGATTAATTGTGAACCGCTCAAAGGTTGGAGCGTGTTAGATGAAACAATCACTTGTGTAATGGTTCTTACATACCACATACTTCTTATAAGCTAATTAAGATTATCCACTTCCAATCTTCCATTGACAAGGTACTTGAATGTGTTAGATGAATCAACTAATTATAGCATTCCTATGTAACATCTGGTTAGTATTAAGTATTTAATAAATCAATAAAAAGGATTGCTCTTGTAAAAAAAATGACTATGTCACTATTGTGAATCAACATCTGAGGCTAAATTTATTTTCCACCAAACTTATTACAAAAAATACCTAATCATCTACAAAATAATATTCATTTACATAAAAGAACTTGTGTCATATATTCCATTACAAGATCCAAAATCGTAGAGATACCCAAAGTCACTAAACATTATGACAACCTCGAACATTTTTAAAATATAATAGTTATAGTATATATGAACGTGATTCTCCTAGATAATATTTTAGATGAGTTGAAATTTTATTATGATATAATGTTAGAAATTTACATAGTTTGGGAGTAGAAGTAAACAAAGAAATCCATAGAGATCGATCCACTCCACACATACTTCACTTGCACTCAAATGTGGTTATAGAAAATGATTAAGTGGCTAGAGTTAACACGATGAGTTTAATCTGTTACTTAATTACATTAATTTAATTAAACCTCGCACCATTTGTATGTATACGTACAATACATAGAAGCCAGACACATCTTATCCAAGAGACTACGAGTCCTCATGGCCATGCAAAAGTGACTATCGACTCCGGAATTGATTATTATATAATTTTAGTGAACTTTTTCAATTGAAATTGAAATTTTTATGTATAAAATATTCGATTTAAGTGGGGAGATGACCGCTCCAACGATATAACAAACATGGTCTATATCTTTTGAATATTTTGATATTCATTCTTTTAAGGATTAAGAAAGTAAATATTATTGAACTTTATAAATTTTAACAAATATCTGATCAAATTTTAATTTTAATATATATGTTTTTAAACATTTAAATGAATTTTCACATATATATTTTTGATGAATGTTAAATAAAACATTACAATACGCGCTAAACTGAATCTACTCAGAAAACTCTCAAAGACTCAAAGAACAAATCTTCACCTACTTTTTTGGTTCTTCTTCTTGTTTTTTCTTCCTTCGTTCTTCACGTCTATGGAAGTCTCTGCTACAGGAAAACAATCGTGTATATCCATCACTGTACATTTTGTTGGAGCCATCAACAGATTGTATTTCTCTCACTCATGTAAACACTTTCTGGCAATTGTTTGGCTCATAGATAAAATTCTTGTTTGAAAGAAAAACATAGCAATTCTTTTCCAGTTCAAAATCTAGAACTTAATTAATCCAAACCATATGGTCTGATTATTCAAAACAATGTTCACAAAAGTATAAATCCAACGTCAACACAACATATTTCATAAACTGCTACTTCCCTTCACACTTTTATGCATTAGTTTATTTTTGTACTTAAGCTTACTCTTTTCCCTTCTACCATGCCGCCTGGAGTATTCTAATGGTAACTCATCGATTGGAAGATAACGCGTGCTTTAACGCTTAGGTTAAAATCCACCTGGATCATATACGTACAAATTTGTCTAAAAGTTTAAAAATATATATATCAAAATTAAAGTTTAATCATATATGTGTCAAGATTTATAAAGTTCAATAACATTTAAACTATTAACCCTTCTTTTAATGTAGTAAAACTCCATAATAAATTACACATTTGAAATATTTATCTTCGGTGACTTGATATGTACTTAAGTCAGAATGTGAACAAGGCGGTTCTTCGTATAAGTCAGAATGTGAATAAGGCGGTTCTTCGTATAATTTCCATACGAGACCATGAAAATAATGTTTGTTTTGATGTTTAGTTAATACAAACGTTTCCTTTATGAAAAAGACTACCGTTCCTCCACCCGTTCAGGCATGCATACAGTATAGATATTGATCATATAGTCACTGTACGGATCCGAAAATAACAGTTGTTAGAATCACTTGCCAGAACGTGAAAAGAATATATATCATAACATCACATCATTTTCTAAAGATTTTTAACCATCGAATTCAGTTACAAGATAATTTGGAGAAATTTGAGCACATGTATAAGAAAAGACCTGTGGTCCAGTGATCCTCAAAAAGTGTATCAAGAATTGCTTACCGGATAACCGGAAGTGTTTATCGGACATGCACAACTAATTTAATGTATTTGGGACTTGGGAGGGACTTCGGAGTTTTAAGGTAGATATAATGAACAATGAGTTATATGATAGCGAGACAAATTATTTATCGAAATATTTCTACAAAACTGTTAGTCAGCGTGGTTTTTTTTGTCTTCTAGAAGACACCAATAAAACCCACACTCAGTACACTTTAAAGAGGTGTTGTATTAAGGTACATCCAGTGTTGTTAGCCAGTGGCGGAGCCATAATTTGTAAGTGGGGTGGTGAGGTACTATTGGAACATAAACACAATATATAATTTAGGGATTGATTCAGATAGAATTTGAGTGTTCTTTTTTAATTAAAATCGAGTTTTTTTACAAAATATTCAATTTGAATGGGAAATTGCCGTCCCAGCGGTATGGTAAACAGGGACTTAATAAGGCCAGGTTAGAATAGGTCGGTTCAATATTTTTACACAAAATGCATTGTAAAAAAATACCACGGATGTTGATTCAAGTGGAGGGTCTTGAGTTCACTTGAGCAAGGTCTCGTGTTCGAGCCTTGTTGAAGTAAAAGACATCGCTGTGAGAGTCGCCTCCTAAAAAAAGGCACAACAGTGCTCGATTGGATTAGTAGCATGTATCGAATACCATAAAAAATTAAAATAAAATAAAATGAAAGAAAGAACACATCATGATAAAGAGCACATCATGAAAATTATACACTTACATCTCTTCATTTTCTTGAAATTGTGAGAGATTGAACTCAAAATCCTCAAAACTTCCTATTTTAATATGCATTATGAAATTGCTAGAGAATAAATCATCCTCCATCGAACTCCCCGATCTTATCTATTCAATTTTCATCACTAAAAATACACGCTTAGAATTTGCTCTAAAAGTAAAAAAAATTGTATGTGTTACATTAGTTGATCAGTAAAATATCTCTTTAATTACAAAGTCTTGAAAGAGTGACGTGTATTACTAGTGAGAGAAGGATTTGTATTTTTAAGTATAATTGTAATGTTTTAATTATGAGTACGTCTGCATTATATATATAACCAATATTTAAAGTTTTATGTGTCTCTTTTAGTATCTACTTTAGACTATCTCTCAGTAATTACATCACAATATCAAATATTATAGTTTCTTCAACTTATTAAAAGTAGTATATAACCCACAATTGGGCACGTGTACTCGGCACGTAAAAAATCGAAAAAGTCGCTCATTTTTCGTCTACTTCGATCTCTTCTCTCTTTCCTCTCAAATTTCTTTCTTTCTCTCCCAAATTTCAGCCGACTCTCCATTTTCTCTCCACTCTTTCTCCTCTCCTTTCTCTCCTCTAATTTATAGATCTGGACACTTCGATTTGTTGGTTGGGCACATTCGATTTCTTTGCACAATGTTTGCAATTAATATGGGCTGCTCTTATGGGCAATCGTTGATGATATGAACAATATAGTCCGACCTCATAAAGTCGTTATAATACGTCACGACTTACCAAAAAAAAGACGAACCTATGACTATCTCACAGTGGGGGCCATCATTAGAGTCTCGGGGCCGTCATCCGTGCATTTTACGAGAGGGGGCCAGCTCCACCACTTCCCCACGACGGCCTCTCTTGGAAATAGGCTTTCACGAGTATCGGACCGGCTCCACCACTTCCCCGCCACGGCTTCATGCCTAGGGTCGGCGTCCCAACGCCCTCACCACGGTCCTCGAACTTGTCACTATCTTTTGGATTGAGTCCACGTGCCTCCAACCTCCGACAACACGTCTCAACATCCCGCCAAGCCGACCAAGGTCCGCCGTGTCAGAGTCCGAGCTTCGGCGAGATTCGACTATAAATAGAGGGCATTTACTCCTCATTAAGGTACAAAACCACTAACCGAAAATCTACTCTCTAGACTTTGAGGGCCGAGACTACGCTTTTCCAATCCCAAACACGTAAAGTCTCTAGCCCGATTTGTCTTAGGCAAACCGGCCTAAAAGGGTCTAACCCCTTCCCCGTGTTTCAGGTATGTAGAGAAGGCCCCATCACCAAGAGAAGGATCCGACCAAGTCAAGTTGAAGGGAGGCCTACTCTACTCACTCCGGACGAAGGCCCTTCCACTCTACTCCGAATGCCTACTCTACTCACTCCGGACGAAAGCCCTTCCACTCTACTCCGAAGGCCTACTCTACTCACTCCAGAAGAAGGCCCTCCCACTCTACTCCGAAGGCCTACTATACTCACTCCGACGAAGGCCCCTTCCACTTTCCTCCAAAGGCCTACTCTACTCACTCCGGACAAAGACCCTTTCCATTCTACTCCGAGGGCCTACTCTACTCATTCCTGACGAAGGCCTTTTCATCTGGACGAACCTTTAGACAAATCACGGTGAACCAAGACGGACTAGATTATACCTAATCCACGAACCTTGCCTTGGTCCGATTTATACCATATCAGTTGATGTTCGATGGTGGCGTGGAATCGCCCTCTCCTCACACGGGTTTATATGCACAACAATTACGGAGATGATTCCAATTCAATTGGAAGCAGAAATGGATGGGGATCGCAAATCAGATATGAAAGGTTATTCATTCCTGGTAAGTTTGCTTATGCCCGGGAAACGTTGGTTCCCTACGACTGCGTTGTGCATTTAACTTCATATATGAAAGTTGTTTCATTTTGTTCTTTCTTTATGTGGATCAGTGGATGGGAAGCGATAAATCAGAGATAACGAAGTCGACCCAATCGGTGGAAAGTGCAACTGAGTAATTTTGTTGCTGATGAATAATTTAGTTCTTTCTTATCTGCTTCATGCACGTTTTTCCTTTATTTTTCTATGAGTCTCTGCATTGGTATGTTTCAATATAAATGTTCACGAAGTTGGTTTATAGTTGTAGTGCTAAAAAACAATTTTCATTTTTGTTCTTTTAATGTAGTTCTTACTGAACTCCTGTTTTCATATTTCCCCTTGTCCTAGCAAAATCTTATTATGTCTTGTTTATTGCTTATTAAAAGATACACATTTTTGCATATATGATTGAGAACTTAGATGTAATGAATTTTCCTTACTGAATATTGCAGACTCGAGCTCAGTTCCGGAAGTTCTGTTTTAAAATTTATCGGTTTCTTCTTTAACGAGCACGAGAATCGCTGTTTCGGTGGAATCTCGGCTGTTCTTGAATTGGTTGGGAGTAAATTACAATTGAATTGAGAGATTGGGACTTTTTCCTGAAGAGGTGATTCTACACTAGGAATGGCAATTCGAAGGTTAAGTAATGTGTTGTGGAAGTGCAGGAGACCTCTGTTTGTTTGGGAGGAAAACTTGTTGGCAGAGCTGAATATTATCTTGAACACGTACAAGCTAATTGCAGATTCAGAGGATGAATGGAGATGGAAGTTTGAGAAGGCCAACATGTACACTGTTAATGAGGTTACTGGATTGTCAAAGCTAGAGGAGGGGATCATGTTCATTCTCCGGATTGGTCAAAGTCCATTTGGCTAAAATGGAGTCTGCAAAAGATCAACATTTTCGTGTAACGGGTGATGCTTGATAGAATAGCCAACTTACCCAACTTGAAGAAACGGGGTATTATATGTGTTGAAGCGGATGTGAGCTGTCGATTGTGTAATTCAAATTCAGAGGAAACTCTTCTTCATATGCTCTATGAGTGTAAGTTCTCGAATTTAGTTTGGATGAGGTTCAAGTTTGGCTAGACTTTAAAATGGATGTGGCTGATAATTTGGAAGATCTATTGTGGAATTTTTTAAAGATAAAGGAGGTGTGACTGTTAGACTATGTAATTGTATTAGTTTCCTGATTAGATTAGTCTTTTAAATTATAGAACTCTAGTTAGATTAGTTTCCTGATTATATTAGTCTTTAGATTATAGC
>JAYMSP010007251.1:0-10246 GCA_036897095.1 Plantago elongata
GACCATCACACTTAACAAGTTTAATAATGCAATAGGTTATAAACTAGAGATGACTTTCATTTGAGGATTCAAGAGAAGAATTATGAGCAAAATGTTGCACTCGCGGGCCAGCCGCTTGTGCCTATTTCGGTCCGGCATTCTTGTACGCAGGTCGCTCACACCCAAGTTCCACTAATTTCAGTACAAATCTGGCCAGGATTTGCACCCCGCGCCCGGGTAGAAGGTTTTCCATAACCTCACCATCACACTTAACAAGTTTAATAATGCAATAGGTTATAAACTAGGGATGACTTTCATTTGCAAGCGATGTGGGATAAACCCACTTACTCTTCCAACTTTAAGCACTTGTTCTTCACTAACCCAAGGTCCGTTTTGGGCATGCAATATATCAATTCGAAGCTCTTACATAGTAGCTTACGGCTATATATTTTAATCACTTAATTAACGAATAATTAAGAAGTAGTCTCATAGCAAACATACCCTACAAGGCATAATTTACTAATTCTTTTCTTCATAAATTCCAACACATTAAGTATACAATTTTAGGCGTTGAAAATGTGTCTTCGTAGCCGAATAGCAAGCTGATATATTCCGTAACTGAGAGGTCACAAGTTCAATCCCGAAATGGGTGATATTTGTCCTATGTATAAAGATATAATGGAGAATTATTGATGATAAGTATTTATACGACTGAATATTGTAATTGTACTATTGTATCTCAAAAAAAAAATGACACAGTTTCAGGTCGTTACAAACATTTTATTTTCTGACCTTTTTTTATGTAGGCGTTAATTGTGCGGATGCTAGAAATGGGAGTTCACTTGGTTATCAATTGGATAAGTGCAATTCTAAGGAGGCCAGTGGCATGAAACGTTCTGTTCCTGCGGTTGAGTATGAGTTGTTAACGGCTGCTACGAACAATTTTGACGATAGAAATATTCTGGGAGAAGGTGCACTAGGCCAAGTTTTCAAGGCTCATTTCAGTGAGAATTTTGTTGCGGCAGTTAAAAGAATTTATGCGTGTGGTCATGAATCTGATAAAGAATTTAAGGTAATATTGCACGTGTATACTTAATAGATATATCGTTTTTGAAGATTTAGTTGCCTCTTGAAGTATAATCGCTTTGGTGAAAAAATATTGCAGAACAAGGTCATGTCATTGAGCAAGATTCATCACCAAAATATAGTTTCTCTTTTGGCCTATTGTGTTTATGGTGAAGCATGGTTCCTGGTTTATGGACTGATGCCGAACGGATCCTTGGAACACCATTTGAATGGTAAATTCCAACTTATCTTTGCAAATTAGACCATGCTAAGTCATATCTGAAGTCACTATTTTCAGGACCTAATCGAAGATCAAGATTGAATTGGCAGCTGAGAATGAGAATCGTGCTGGATGTTGCTAAGTACTGCTTCTTCTTCTTTTGGTAGAATGTACAAACTGAATTTCTGTATTTAAGAATCACTCTGAAGTTTTAAGGCACGATTTTCCTTTTCCCTGCGCAGAGGATTAGACCACTTGCACGAGCGATGCAATCCTCCAGTGATCCATGGAAATCTCAAATCATCTAACATTCTTCTTGATTCCAACTTCAGAGCTAAGGTTGCATCATCTACTCACTGATCCAATCTACTTTTGATACGCCTCGAGCTAATATCTTTTATCATTTATGTTCAGATTTCCGACCTGGGCCTTGTGTTTTCTCAAGAGAACTTGAAGGACACCAGTGTCAAGCTTTCAGGAAGTTTGGCTTATGTAGCTCCAGAGTACCTCTTAGATGGTAAGGTCTTATAACTTCTCTTGATTTTCACCAGATAAGCGATATGATAATAGTTCTTATAACTCCGTAGTAATTTGATAGAGTAATCTTCAAAAATGTTGCAGGTGAGCTTACTGATAAGAGCGACGTGTATGCATTTGGCATAATTCTTTTGGAGCTTCTGTTGGGAAGAAGGCCTTTGGAAAGAGTAGATGAAGCACAATATCAGTCTATAGTTACCTGGGTACGTACATTTTCGTACTTTTTGATTAAATCCTGATCTTTCATTCCGATTTTCGCATATCTGATAATTTCTTGACAAGCAGGCAATGCCACATATTACAGACAGATCAAAGCTGCCAAACATTGTTGATCCAGCCATCAGAGACACTATGGATCTGAAGCATCTGTATCAAGTATGTCCTCGAAACACAATATGTCTTGCAGTTTACCTGATAAGTCTTGAAAGAACTAATCTTGACAAATTTTCTTTGTTTCTGGAAGGTGGCTGCTATAGCAGTGCTATGTGTACAGCCAGAGCCAAGTTATAGGCCACTGATAACAGATGTCTTGTATTCGCTTATTCCCCTCGTTCCTGTAGATCTCGGAGGATCACTAAGAGTAACAGATTCTCCCCTCTCAACGCGCCGCTCGGATGCTAGTATGATTTGTTGACTTAAACTACACGAATCACCAGTTACACAGTATTAGTTGATGAGGATTATTTTTGTTTTTGGGGAGCTTGTCATAATTTTGCTGGTGTAATAGCACATCATTTTCTTCAGTCTTATGAGATTGTATACAATGTAACAAGATAAGTATACTGCAGATCTGCATATCAATGACCATATATAATCATCCTCTAGTGCTAGTTCAAATCTGTTTCTTACTAGTTTTCATACCATATACAGAGCAAGATATTTCCCACTAAACATCTTAAGAGTGTCAAAGATCAATTTCACATCGACTCTGAACAAGCAAATTTCAAGCACCGCCCGAGGATATAATCAAAGGTTAAGAAGAGATTTAAACTGCCTGATACAGATGAACTCAATGAATATACGGTTCATATGGAAGCGTATTTCAGAAAAGCAGTGCTGTGTCCATTTTGGTTTGACAGCAAGACATTTCCTCGCCTTCCGCTTTAGGAAATATTGCTTCACTGCCTTTGTTCAACTTCTGACCTGAACCAGTCGAAGAAGATGATAAGACACTGACATTCAACAAGTCGGTTAGCAAGCATTAAGGAACCTACAAGTACATTAGAAGTGTAGCTATGATGCATTGGCCTCCAGTCTTCTGTTTGTCATCAAAACAACCATTAATACATGATCAAAGTTTAATAAACATGTACATGCTTGTACTAGATCAAAGAATCTAGTTTACTCATGTACCATTCCCAATCCATGCTTTTACTAGATCAATGAATCTAGATTATTCATGTATTTCAACAAAAAAAAGTCCAAAATTGTCCACAGAGAAAGGAAACTACTTCACTACTAGTGCCAGCATCAATAGTTGGAGAGAATGTAAGATCTATCCCCTGCAATCTAGATCGTGTCAAACGTAAAAATAATTAAATTTGGAGTTCAAAACCAATCTCGCGCCGGGTATATGGGTACACTGCTGCCACTCGCCTTATTTATACTAATGCGACCCGTGTAAAATGACTTGCTCAGAAATGGAAGGCATCGGATAACTTGATCGTGTGAGTCTCATTTGTCGAAATATGCATAAGATAAGAGTTCATCATCATCAGACATCAAATCTTGGAACACTATATATGTTCTCATCATCATCGTCGTCTAATATGTTATACTTCTGCAATGCACTGCTCTTCTGATGGTTCATGTTAAACGGATCCCATCCAGTTTCCTCTTCAGCAAAGAACACAAACTCGTCAGGAGCTCGAGCCGACTGATCATAACTAATTGTTTCCAAACTCGGCAACTCAACTATCTCCCCCAGTTCATCCGCTTCGTCAGATGATGTTGTCGCTAGAGAAGATGAGGACGAAGAAGAATGTAATTGATCATTAAGGTTGTCCATGTGAGCAGCCTTGGTGGCAGCATGCTGGACGTCACGTGGTGAACACGTGACAGGCCGCGGCAGGAGGTGTGATATTTCAGGAAAGTTTAGAATGGCGGACTTCCCCTTAATAGCTAAGGCTGCCACGTCATGTGCTCGAGCTGCCATTTCAGGTGTTGCGAAGGTGCCTAGCCAAATCCGGGACTTCTTTTTCGGTTGGCGAATCTCCGAAACAAACTTACCCCAGGCGCGCATTCGCACACCTCTGAATACTGGCGGGTCAATGTTTGGTATAATGGTATTGTTGGTGTTGGTTCGGTTGCTTTTGATTGTGCCGTTTGAGTCAGTAGTAATATCCTCTTGGTCACAGGTTCGGATTCGTAGTTTTAAGTAGCTGTTGTTTGACTTGGAGAAGTTGAAGGTAGAGTGGCAATTGGATTCGGGAACATCCCATTGAAGTGATTCGGCCATTATTTTGTTTCGTTTTGTTGATGAGAAGCTAGCAATTAAGCATTTGAAGAAGAATGAGTGAGGAAGAAGCAAGTGGAAATATTGGGTATTTATACTCCTCAAATAAGATGAAAATGAGGGTATTTATACTCTTGAAATCAAGCTATGCCAGCTAGATGCGGTGCAATTCGAGGAGGTTTATGCGAAAATGGTGCATCCAAAGTTGTATCGGAAGTGTTAGATTTCGGTTTGCAGTTTTATAAGTTTTGGGCACTTTTTACAATATTTAATAGTTATTAGATTTCATTATATATTAAATTTCATTTCTAGCAAGTTAGGCTTTCAGTATGTAAGCGTTATAGGTGTTTCTGTTATGCAATTTTAATTGATTTATAGAAAAATAAAATTTCTTTCAAATCTATCAACTTTCGATATTCTCCTGAGTTAACGAATTTTGATAAGAACTTTTTGTCTAACCACATAGGATGGCATCATTACGACTCTAATAGTAGAGTCTTTGATGCTCCAGTCGGAGCTTAAAGGCCGAAACCTCTACGCTCCACCAGTTAATCTTCGGTCATGTGTAAAGGAGCGGCTAGGCTACTTTAGTTTTAAGTTTTCTCCATTTTATTTATATTTTTTACTGGTATTTCAGTAGTTTCTGTTAATATAATATTGACTTAGTTTGTGAAACTAGAGCAACACTAATGGTAAGGGTTTAAAAGTGAGTTCCTAATAAAATCTAAATTTATGTACAATTTCCACATAAAAAATGAAGAGTGTAATTATGGTAGAATGATTGGAACAAGTAAATGACACCAAAGCTTTGTTCACCTTATTTCCAATTTTGTCCACAAACGAATTTTGATGATACCAATTAAGTATGATGTTAACGGACAAGTAAATGCTGCACCAAACCCGTCGGTCACTCTATCATCAAGAATAGAACTCGCAATCAGATCATTCGGATTGAATTAATTTAGATCGGGTCATTTTTGTTAGCTTTTTGTTTTAGGTTCTTTCAAATTTTAAAAAATTTAAATCGTTTCGGGTCGACTATTTTCGGATTTGGGTCCTTTCGAATTAAAAAAGTTCGGATTGTTACAGGTCAAATATTTTTGGATTTGGGTCGTTTTTGAAATAAAATATTTCGGGTTGTTTCGGGTCGAATGTTGAGGTAGTTTTATGCAATGCACATTTTTAATATACGATACAATGATACTTTGTTACTGCTGAAAGTCTCTTTGTTTTAACTTTTAACTTTTGAAATACTTCTCTAATTAGAGTTTTGTTACTTTGGGTTTGAATTGCAAAGAACATGAGGATGTAATTAGTTTGCTACTTACTATGCAATATGCTTCAAGGAAATGTACCAGAATATCATCTTTATAGTCTTTTTCATTTTAAAAATCATGTTTCTTCTTATGTTATATTTTTATCTAAGACCTGTTAATGAATATAATGTTTCTGCAAGTGAATTATTCAATGATTTATGATGAGTTTGAAGTTATATTCAAACAATTGATAGATGATACTCAATTATACTTGTAATGGAGAACGTATACTAATATGACTTAACTGCTTGATGAACTTATATGCAATTCAATCACACCTACATTTACTTTTAATTTTTTTTAAGTAGAGTACTAAAAGGTACAAGTTTGTTGGATAAACTTTAAAAGTCATCCTTTTTAGAAGATTAAAAAAATAAGTGAAAATAAAGAAAAAAGACATATCATTCGTAGCATGTTGTGATTATTCTAGTTTTATAATGGTAGCATTCAAGATTAATGTCTATGAAATCTTCTTATCGAGGTGAATTTAAAAAATATGTTCAAAATATTTTTCTAATTTTTGTAGATAAAAGTATATGAGATTTAATAAAAGAAATACTTCATATCTAACCAACTTTCCTATAGTAAAATAAAAAATCTAAATTATATACAATAATTTTAGTTTATTCCCTTTACATGAACAAGTTATAAGAGGTTCATGCTTTAAATAGTGCCCTCTAGTAATGAAATGCATTTTGATACTTGTGATTTCGCATCAAATCTAATTCAGGTCATTTCGGATCGGATGATTTGGGTCTATTTGGATTCGGGTCAATTCTAAACTCAGGTCATTTCGGGTCGGGTGATTTAAGGTCACTTCTAATTTAGGTCATTTCGGATTGGGTTTATTCATATCATTCTAATATGGTCGCTTCGGATCGGGTCATTTTTTGGCATGACAATTTCGGGTCTTTTTCGGATTCGGATCGGGTCTCGAATCATTTTCAGGTATGACGAACGTGATGATTTTGGGTCTACTTTTAAATTCGGATCAGGTCATTTAGGATCGGATTTCGAGTTTGGGTCAAGAATACCAAATCTAATAAAGAGAGCCATTCGAACCATTCATTCTGAAATAGATCAATCATTAAGCATATGGCCTTATTGAAGCTAAGACTAAGACATGCACTCTCGTATTAACGTACTTACGTGCCTCATTGGCTTGGAATGTCATTGAATGCAACAACCCGGTCTCTTGTGTGGGAGGGCACTATACTTTAAAATTGTAGTGAACAAGTGAGGTTTCAAGATATTCGATAATATTTTATCATAAACATCGTACATTAATATTATATATATATATATATATATATATATATATTATATATATATATATTCAATCTATAGAAAATTCATACCATATAAATCGAATACATAACAATCAGAATTATATATATGATATGATTATCAAACGAATCGTAAAGAACCTATATAGTCTTGCATACTACAGTTGGATTACCTCTAAGGTTTTTAAACCCTCTAGCTAGATTAATGCTTGAAGTCTATATATTAAATCTAGAATCCAAATCCCAACAAAACCAACAAACTTCACTCCACCAGCTAGATGATTTACTATGGCTGTGATTTGGGAGGGGATGCATACATTTGAAAGTCGTACCCCACAACTCCTGGTTGATAATATATTTTTCTACCAACCAATTAATCGAGAGTTTAAGAGTAAAAAATAGTTAAATTTAGCTAATATGTCATCTTTTTCAATTCACTCGTATGGGGTTTCATTAGTCGTTACATATTACAAAAATGATAAAATTGTTGGCCTCGCGATTTTAATTTCCTGCCATTTTTGTCTGTTTTTGCCTTTTGGAGCATTCATTTACTGCAATTAAACAGGCCCCTCATGAAATAATTCAGCGTTTTGTCACCTTCAATTCAATTCTCAAGTTATTGAACATTTTGCAGCATTCACTCCACATTCCATTTAACTGCATTGTCATCTACTAAACGACCGATGCCATAGCTCGGCTGTTCGTCTGCATTCTAGGCCGACATTGCCCCCGTTATTTAAAATGGTGGGTGCAGGAGCGGATCCAAGTTCAGGAATATTTTTGATACTGGGCTAAATTTATGATGCAGTAATTTTTTTTAATATCATCTTTTTTTATATTTTTATATTTTTTTTTTCGTCGATGCAGTAATTTTTTATGATTCAGTGTCTACGACTGATGCCATTGCACATATATTCGTCTGCATTCTAGGCCCACATGGCCCCGTTTTTGAATAGGGTGGGTGCAGGGGCGGTTCCAGGTTCATGAATATTTTTTATACTGTGTTAAATTTGTCAAAGTCTACTACCAATTGATGTACATAATATGTATTTTTACATATATATTTAACTGAAGTATGTTTTGAAAAGGAAAAGACTCCGGACTTTCTATTTGGGTGTTTACCATGATAACGGGAAAATGGTGTTTCATATATAATTTAATGTGATCGAGGTTCGAATCATCCTTTAATCGTATGAAGAAAAAAAAGGGGTACTTCACATATAATTTAATGTAAAGTCTTCGAAAAGGTAAGATTTTTTTAAAATATAGAAAAGTCAATGTTTTTTGGGTTTTTCGCGGTTTCTGAAATTTAACGGTTTGAGAGGTTGAGTTACTTAAAAAACCGTTGCGACATACCTATTTATTTATGGTTTTAGTAGATTATGTTACAGTTTTAAGTTGTTATCATTGAATGTTTCAGTTACATGTTAAACATATTTTGTTAATGTTTTAAAAAATGATGTGAAAGTTTTAATGCGTCGGGATTATATGCTTAAATTATAATTTTAACATCATTTGTTAATATTTAAAAGATGGTATGATGATTTTAAAGAGCTACATGATAGTTTTTAGATGGTTTGTTATAATTTTAAGTGACAATCTAATATCATAAAACCACTATTAAACATGTATAAAAGTTTCAGAGATGCCATTAAAATATCAATAAACAAACTTAAAAAAAGCTACTTAAAACATTCCATCATTACAATAGTCATCTAAAGATTTGAAAACATATATTCTCATAGGAAAAAATACAATAAACGTTCGTTCGGTGTTTTATGTTGCAAATGCAAACAACGTTTGTTAAAATAGGACTTTTCCGGTTAATCTTATTCGTGAACTTCGACTCTTTACCTTTTTTGTTGCTTTTGTTCTTGTGCTTATTACTTCAATACTCCAATGAGACCTTCGAAATACCTATCATCAAATTCGATGTCATCATCAACACATGCTTGAAACATTCACTAACTGAGTTAGAACCATAACAACTCTAATTAAAACTATCACATTTGTGCGTAAAAATGAAGAAGGAACATGCAACACATACTAAAACAGTAACATTGATGCTGAAAACCTAAAGGATACATCTTAAAACTATAAAGTAGGAATATATAGCACAAACTAAAACGATAACATTGATACGGAAAACTATAAAAGTGCCTCTTAAGATTATAACGAAAAATTTACAAGAAATCAAACAATAAATATATCTTACAAGCGAAAAGACTAATCTTGATGTTTAAAACTACAATGATTGATCTTAAAACTATTACATATGCGATAAGAACAATAATAGGTAAAAATATTTAACATAAGCTAAATATATTAATATTAATGCTAAAAATCATACCAATACACCTTACAACTATAACAAAGTATCTTAAACGATAAAAAGCACGTACATGCAACACAAGCTAAAAACAGTCAAATTTATAATAAAACTATAACAATGCATTTTAAAACTATAACAATGATTCTTGAAACAAAAGCACAAACATGCGTAGAAAAATTAAATCATAAATATTTAACCAGAGGTTAAAAGCATTAATGTTGCTGCTTAAAATTACAATAATAAGTCTTGAAACTATAACATAAGGGCTAAACAATAACATGTTGAAACACTCAACAACAAGCTAAAACTGTAACAATGATGCTTACAACTATAAGAACAACTCCTAAAACCATAAGCTAACACCAGATAACATAATTTTTTACGGATAATTACAAAACCCACCCCTGCTAAATGGCCTCATTACGAATGACCCTCTGATGTTTTTTCTATTACAAATGGTTCCCACGAAATGAACTGTTTTTTAAGCATATTTACAAACAAACCTAAAAGTCAATGTCGGATTTGTCTGACAGCCGGAGACACACGCCAATGCTGAGATGGCATGCCGGAGCACACGCCACATGCTTAGGTGTCCTGCCATGTCATTATTTTGTCTTTTTCTTCCTTTCTTTTATTAATTTCCTCTGGGTTTATTTGAAATATGTTCCAAATGCATATTAGATTGCATGTTGACCGTTCATTGACCTTCAGAGTGTGCGTGTGTTTGTAATATGTTTGGGGGGTGTCTGAGTGCATTTGTAATAAATTTGTTAAATTTTTTGAAAATTATAGCCGTTACTGACCATTTTTTTCCAACTATTTTAAATACCCTCTTGTGCTTTGTTTTCTCTCACATTTTCTTCTTGTTCTTGTATTTTTTTTTCCTCTTCTTCTTGTATCTTTTGTACTCAACTATGGTTCAAAACTCCTCAGCTTCAAGTGCTCGAAGGGTTGCAAAATGTCGCAAATACAACTGTTTGGGATATTGCACCCTGATGGTATCAAGTAGTATGAAGAATAATGGTAGGTTGTATTATCGGTGTCCTCATCATGGAT